>NNCF01134598.1:586-106154 GCA_002313205.1 Laupala kohalensis
AGTACGGTATAATAACGAAATAGCGCAGTTGTACCAAGATACTGACGTTGTCACGTACATAAGAGTAAGTAGATTGAAATGGCTGGGTCATGTTAATAGGATGGATGAGAGCAGAACTGTAAAGAAGGTGGTAAATGGCCAACTGGATGGAGTGAGGACAAGAGGAAGACCAAGAAGTAGATGGTGGGATTGTGTGGAGGAAGATTTGAAGAAAGCCAGGATTATTAACTGGAAGTTGGCGTCAAAAGACAGGGAAAAATGGAGGAGGCTTGTCGAGGAGGCGAAGGTCCATTTGGGACTGTAGAGCCAACTGAAGAAGAAGAAGAAGAAGAAGGAGGCAGTGGAGGATAAGATAGACGTATTTCGACAGGGATTCCTGAAGTTGAAGGAAGAATGTACTAAAATGTATAAAGGGAGGGAAGGACAGAATTGGTAGACAAAAGAGTTGACAATATTCAAAAGACAAAAAGGGAGGGCTGCAAGAAGAATCGAAGAGAAGAATGAGATGTAACGAATGATTATAAACATGCGAGACAGAAATTTAATGTAGCTGTAATGATGGCGAAAAAAGCAGAGTTGGGACCGCTTTTTGCAGAAGTACAGAGGAAAACATGTTGGAGGATTCCCTATAAAGGAGGAGGAAGATGAATTACAAATAGAAATAGACGATGATGGAAAATAAGGAGAGATTACAGAGAGCGAATTAAAAGAAATGATAAAACAATTATAGCGACGGAAATCAGTAGGATACGATTGAATTCAACATGAAATGATACAGGAAAGTTATCATCTAATACGAGACGAACAGTTAAATTTATACAATATATGTATCAAGGAAGGGGAATTTCCAAGACATTGGAAGATTGTTGAAGTCAGAATATTTCTTAAAGATGAGAAGAGAGATCAAGGGAACCCAAGGTCGTACAGGCCAATGTTACTCGTTCCGACATTAGGGAAACAATTTGATCAGTAAATAGGAAACAAAATAATTGAGCATGCTGAAGAAAATGGTTTATTGAATGAAAGGCGGTATGGATTCCGACGAGGGAGAAGTACCGGAGAAGCAGTGACGAGGTTGATTAGTGAAGTAAAAGGAAGAAAAGTATGATATGTGCATTTTTCTTGATGTGGAAGGAGCCTTTAATGGCGTACGATGGCGGTTGATACTTGAAACTCTAATAAAGATGACGACACCTACATACTTAATTAAGTTGGTTAGATCGTATTTAACAAACCGTGCGATGTTTTATAAAATTGGGCGAGAAAGAATTATAAGACCAGCGACTCGGGTGTGTCCTCAACGATCGGCAACGGGGCCCTTATTCTGGATGATGATGATAATAATAATACAAATAATAATGAATAACGTATTGGAATTTATGAAGGCAGAAAGTATGACTTTTGTGGCATATGCTGATGATTAGGCGGTGATTGAGGGAAAATGTCAAAAGACAAAGGATAAAATAGTCCAATTTAATGAAGAAATATGACTTACTTTGTCAAGCACAAAGAGAAAAGTATTGTAGTTTGGCCTGTCCAAACAAAACAGGGGAGATCCCACAATAAAACTGAAAAACAAGAAAATACAGATAGTACATTCACTTAGGCATTTAGGCATAATATTGGATGCGAAGTTATTATTCACGAAACATTTCGAATATGTCACAGAAAAAGCAAGAAAAGTATTTTATAGTTTAGTAAGAGTGGGAGTGACAAAATGTAATATAGATAACTTTGGAGTGGTGAAATTATATAAAGGAGCAAAACGAAATATATTGATGTATGGCAGTAGAGTCTGGGGCCATCAGATATTTGCAAAGTATGAAAAGAAGCTCCGACAAGTGCAAAGATTATGTATGAGATGTATGACAGGAGGCTATCGCACAATATCAACGGATGCCCGAGAAGTACTGAACGGGGTAATACCATTACATCTGTACATACATAAAATAAATTTGAGAAAGAAAGTACGAAAGGGAGAGTGTAGTTATAAATGGGACGCAAATACAGGGGGTGGGAAAAGAAAAAATTAAAACGATTACGGCAGAATTAATACAAGGATTGCAGATAAGATGGGAGAAGAGTAAGAATGGACGAATAACACATGAATATATTCCGGATGTGAATTTCGCAGAAAATAAACATAAATGGTTTGTACTGAACCCGTCTGTAATGGAGTTTTTGACACAATGTGGTAATTCCAAGGCATATATGAAAAGAATAAGAAGGGCGGAAACAGCGGAATTGAACTGCGGGAAAGGAGATGAGACAGCAGGACATGTATTCTGGAATTATGATTTTTACGGGAAAGAAAGAGCTGAGAATGTGCCGTATTTGAAAGAAAGAGAAATCTGGAATACGACACGGAAATATGAATTAACAAAAACTTAGGAAAGATACGAGAAATACAAAGAATATATCGCACAAATAGGACTAATTATAGATATTTTGAACAAGGAGGATGCATAAAAAAGGATAGTAGACATTTGAACAAGAAACCTTGCAATGACAATGTTGGAGGCAAGGTGGCTAAGTTAAATGATCAAAGAAAGTAAAAAGAAGTAGCAATCAAATATGTTCGTTCTACTGTGAGAACATGCGTCCTATGATTTAAATTTTTAATAATTTTATTCATCTTGCATTTTGTAATGCCATTTTATTATTGAAAATTGGCTGCTTGGAATTGCAAAGAGGTCCGATGTAAAACCGATACAAAGCAGTCAAGTATCTAGAGAAAAATAGCATTACAAAATGTGATATTATGGAGATTCTGCAGTACTGATCAATGCAAGTTCTCACATCCGTTAGTAGGTAACACTGGTATACTGGCATGATACTAGAAGGAGAAGTTACGTTCTTGCGCAGCGCATCGTGACGTCACACAGAAACTAAACTAGGTCCTGTGCGTGCCCGTTCAACTGAAGTCGCAGCAAGTTCGCTGGAAGGGAATTTTTATTTTCAACCGATTCGAACGTTTTTCGGTTCAAATAAAAGCAGTGATTTTGCTCAGACAATGTTATACTTTGGCCACACTTAGATTTTGAAATATTAATCAAAGAAAAATTGGACTTTCTGGCTAAGTGCGCACCCTGTCAAACTGATCACGTTACAGTGAAACTTAGTTTTATCGTTGTGTTTGAAACTCACCACTTTTTCTCACACTTTACTTTTCAGTGTAAAAAAATATTTATTGTGATAAATCATACAAACCAAAATCATTGTTGATTACGGATGCATTATGCAAATTACGCAATTTGTTGTTGTATATGTAAATGGGAAATGTAGCATGCTATTGAAGCTTATCTACATGTAGTGATAGGAGGTAGGAGGTGGGTGGGAGGGTTATTGTTAGTAGGTGGGCCGGTTAGCTGGGTTTACCAATATTTTGGCCCAAGTGGAGGGGTTAGTAGGAGTTGTTAGTAATAGTTAAGAGTTAGAGATACTAGGAGCAGTAGGATGTTGATAGAAGGAGGGTTCGCTTTTCGGTGGTCATTAAGATAAAAAAAACTACAATTTTTTTCTGACCCCGTCGGAATTGAACCCGGAGTGATTTGGTGGTAAGGGAGCACCGGAGGGGTTACGCCAATTACGCATGAACTAAAATACGCAGTAATTACGCATGAAATATTGTAAACTTCTTTCATAATATTCAACAGTTAGTTTATCACTATATTCAACAATTTTATATTGCGTCATACTAGTACACAGTTTTGCAAATATGTTTGAACACAGAATAATATAATTACTGATTTTTTTTCAATCACATCTCTTCAAATTACACATAATAGCAAACTTCATTTTAATCATATAGTTTAACTTTCATTGTTACCATTATTTTTCATTAACCTGTGTACAAATTACACCAATGCATCATAATGAGAAGAATTTTATGTTCATCAAGGATAACATTAACATATCAACACAGAGGCAGAATTGACAGTAGTTAATTTATAAGAATAGTTCTTTTTTTTCCTCGCTCAAGTAGTCTAGTTAGTTATATCAACGTTTACTATTTCGAATTATATTACTTAATGATATTTAAGAAGGTATTTTAAAAGTACACTTTTACAAGAATGTAATTCTCATTAATTGTAAATAGAATTATATTTATTATATATCTTAATTACAGAACGTAAATGCAATGTGTAATTTATTAATAAATTTCAAATTTAAAAATCAATTAGTGATTAGCAAGTAATTAACTCTTGTAATTGCATACGCCTGTTGTAAATTCAAATTACTCGGACGGATCCCGTATAAAGTACACGGATAAAAATTGTCAATTGAAAAAAAAGAGCAAATTACTTTCTTTTTTATCAATATGAGACGCTAGAAAGGTCCACATTTACTTCAATAAATCATGTTCACTCGTATTTCTTCTAGCGTTTGAAGCGGCTCCGTCAGCGGTGTTGGCCTTTGTGTAAAGTCAAGCGCAGTTAAGGACGATTTTCGTGCCTCTGATGAGATTACCTTGTCTCCTAGGATCATGGTATACAGGTATCATGTGAAAGAATGTGATATCAAATCGTGAAAGAATGCGAAACCGGCAATATATTCCGCACAGGTCATATAGAGTTGAGTGTTGTGAAAGCAATGGCTAATCAATGGGATTGTGTCTTTTACGCGCGCAATGAGTTATTTCTATTCCTGTTGTTTACAACGTGTTACAATTTTTTTTTGGGGGGGGGGAAATTTATTTTTCAAACGTACGAGCTAAGTAACTCCAGAACTTGGAGAGGTGACCGCAAGATATAAGTTTCAAAAAACAACTCTTCCTAATGATCCGGGGTATCTTTGGTGATTTATGACGACACGGTGAAAAAGTCAAATCAGAACTACGTTTTACGAAATGTGCAAAGCCTTATAAAACATCAACATTTTTTAGCGACTGTGAGAATATTAATTGAATTGGCAATTATGTAATTTTTCTCTCGTTTCTCTACTTATTTCATTGACAGTAGGGTCAGTACTTCCTTAAATATCGCTAGCGAAGTCAGCGCGGTTGTTAGAATGAAATATAATGTTGAACACATTAAGACTGTAACTGAAATTCTCAAATAACTTAATAACAAATACACACTTAACAGATATCATTGTTTGGTAATTTTGAAAAAACAAATCCTATTAACTAGTTATATAACACTAATAACTCGATGTACACCTATTTTATTAGCGTTGTATTTAATTAAGCAGTTTCTTTTCGTCAGACATCGACCTAACGCAATTTAAATGCTTTAAGATCGTCAATGTTCGGACTGACATTGTTAGGACACTGAATATACCGTTGCCGCAGTTTTACCCATCCTTCCAACATTCATTCGTGACAGAAGCAGATGATTATTGTCTCTCATTATAAGTTTAATGGCCCTTTTTCAGCGTACTGTGATAAAATATTATATTTATAATTTGTAATTCGTTTTAGATACAGCTACTGCTATTTGAACTTGTTATTTCGTAAAATTTACTTACTTTTTTACTATGGACAACCGAATGACTATAAGGTACAGATCAGATATTTTAAAATTAGGGTGCGTGGTAGGGGGTGAGCGAATCTACTTGGGAAAACCTATTAAATTACACATACTTGGATGGTATTTGAGTGGGAAACCACAGAATTATGGTACAATATGTTTTGTGGAGCCGCAATGCCCCGACAAGTTCGGGACAAAGAGTTATTGTATATGATCTGGAAGAACCGAAAAAGTTTTAGACTTCGACAAGTCAATATGAATATCTTTCTCATAGTTATCATAATCAAAAAACATAACATTAAATAACCTTTGGTTTTACTGTTCACATACAATGACTCTTCTAGTAAAAGAATTAACTGGTCCTTCGTAATGAAATGCTACTACTCTGGTTATCGTGAGAAGCCAAACACTAACACTTAAAATTTTGTTTGAAATAAGGAAGAAAAATGAAGTTAAAATGTGTTCTCAAGTTACCATATTTCCTGATCCAGAGATATCTAAGTCCTAACGCGCACTAGCCCGACCACGACCAAGACTTGTCGCATAAGACCAGTTTTTACATGGGATTAAATGGAACAACGCGCACTAGGCAATATGTGACCCTCGGGATCTGGTCGTCCGACCCGAATCTGGTGGTTTTGGTCGGGTTCGATCAGGGCCCAACTCGCCTTTATTTGCAGCCGGAAAATACACAGATCGATATGGCGCTTCGCGCACTGCCACCGACACCGACCCGCTCAGTAGTGACTGAACAGGTGAACAATGAACTAGTGCGATGTCGCTGTCACTGTTACCAGAATTTGATATAGAAAGTTTCATCGTGGCTATTAAAGATCGGCCCTCTTTATGGGATTTTTTGTCAGATGAATATCATAACAGAATTATAAAGAAGCAAATATGGGAAGAAGTGACAATGATGTTTGACGGCAATGAGTGCGCTACCCCAAAGGAAAAGGCTGATTTATGGAAGTATAACATAATTGTTTGTTGTTATTTGTTCTACATAATATAACTTTGTTGTACTACAACAACAGCCTTTCTTTCAGCTGAAGAAATCGCAGTCGTGGTCGTGGTCAACTTCTTGTCGTACGGTCCACGACAAAGATTTGTCGCGGTCGTGGTCGGGCTAGTGAGCGTTCACCCTAAGACGTCTAGAATCCTCGGAGTCTTCAGGTTGTTCGTTTACAAGATAGCAAGAGTTTTCCTTGCAAAAGAATTCAACCATTGCAGTTACATTGATTCCTACAATGGAAACAAGTCCTCCTAAGTTTTACGTTAATTAAGATTTCTTTTTAATTTTATATATCATTTACATTGTAGTTCGTGTGTGATGTCGGATTCATTAATCCATCTGAGATCATAATCGTAGAGACTTGATATCATAAGACGGGTACAAATATCACGACTGAGGTACATCGGTGAAACAGACGAAAAAACAGTCTAGATCAGTCAGATACATGTTCTCCCACCACGTCCTGAAGGAAAAGCAAGTCGTATCATAATTTTATTACGAGATATAATATTTTGGAAGTTGAAAGTGAGAAAAGGTTTCATTTCCTCAAACAATATTAATAAAACTACTAAAATGCCTTGAGTTGTAAGCATGAAATTGAGCAAGATTATGTTAGCAGCACTGTAACTTTACTTTGGTATAAAATTCATTTAGGGCAAACTAACGTATCGGCAATTTTCAAAATCATGTATCCTGAGCATTAGAGGTCGCATGACCAAGATGACATTACTTTTATTCATACATTACTCATCTGTTACCCTGTTCAGTGTGCGTTGGTACCACATCAAACTAACGTGAAATTAGAAAAAAGTCCCTGAAAACTATCTTTTATTTAGATTTTATTTTGAGCCAAAGCTAATGGACTGTCTTTGCTGCATTTTAAATCCAATTACCCACCTGGTATATACCAACAGTTCGCTGCCTTGTTGAAGTACATACTACATGAAGACTTAGCGTGAGTACGACGTAAACAATTTACAAACTTCGAAAAGTCTTCTCAGCAAAGCATCAAGATTATATGGTAATTAAAGTGATTGCAGTTGTCATTAATTGAGAGAGCATTCTACGACACAAATTTGAAGCGTTAGTGAGCAAATCACGCGCGAGCTATACGAAAGGTCTTGGGGTAACAGTGAAAGCAACGACAAGCACATTTATTCCCATTGTATAAATCGCACTTACCTGATTGATGCATATCGTCACGTTCAAACTGCTTACCTCGTCGCGCCGGGATCTGGATTCTGTCGGTAAACAAACTTTCCTTTGCTAGCTAAAATGTATTCGCTTCGAGTTGTTAGTCGGATTATATCTCTTCTGTTTCGTAATGTTGCACTAATTACAATTGTCCGACACATTCAGTAACCTCAAAAAAATTTCGAGTGTACTAGGCAGCAAGTGAATTAAATTGTACTAAACGCATAGAAACATCGGGATGACTCACAAGTATGTGTTTTTGGATGAACTTTTCAGCATCAGTTTAAAAAAACGCTTTACAAACATTTGGCGACAATATCCAGAACCGTTCGTGCACGCATGCTGGAAGTGCCACAGTATACGTTAAATAGAGTAAATGCTCACTAAAACACATCTAAGAGCAAGAACCAACTATATTAAATGCGGTAAGTAAATATCGACCACCACATCATGATCCTTCATACATAATCACTTATCCACTAGATACCAACTATTTGTTCGTTAGAACTTGAAATAATGTTAAATTCCCATGCTGCCACCATGCAACCAAATTAAAAATATTAATTTTTAATCGACCTCATGTGTTAATTATATTGTTTCATTCAGGAAAGGATGGAAATCATTTTAGATTTTCAGGATACTGTGTTGTAGGTATTCGGAAAGTCAGTTTTAGGTGTTCATCACATTTTTATAGGTAATCAATACCTCTAATCAACGACAATATCGCACTATCTCGTACTTTCTTACGTTCCCATTAGAACATGAATGATGCTTTATTTATCCTCAGTATCAATATGAGTGACGAAATAATTAAACATTGTGATACCTAATAATTTTCACTCGGTGCCACGGATAATTTTTATTAATTGTTTGAATTATTTGAATTCAACTATAAAGTATACAAACAGAAAATGAGAATTGTACGTTATGATTAGCTAAATAAAAAAAAAGACAAAGGAACTAACAATTTAGCTACCACAATCGATTTCACAGTACAAGTGTAAGGACTACACGGACACCACAATTTTAGGGATAATCACACTACCAAAATATCTGCACAACAGTAGAAGCGTCATAAATGTCCTTAAGTAATTTAACACAGGACTGTACATTTTGTTTACACTAGACTAAAGGTGCATCCTAAGGTTCTAAGGCATGTTGCACAAAGACGCAGGGCACAGGAACGTACACGCAAGCAGGACCCGCTCCCGGATACAGCAGATTCACGAACACAAGCAAACTTCACTACAGGCGAGGCAGGATATCTTTGGTTATCACGTGGGAACGAAAGTCAAACGGGCTGGGTATGTTTGATACAACACAGCCTAAGATATATCCGTCTACAGACAAAGCATGGAGGAAAATTCGCAGTGCCCAAAATAACTTTAAGGGCACGCGGGTCTGGACAACACTCCACATTCTAGGAACGATTAAAACCCGGTTCCCATCCGAGGCACAATTGTGGAAGAGGATATCCAAACGGGGCGGATTAGGAAATTTTCCCCATGAAAACCAAACCACAGCGTGCATCTGGGCAATCCGGAGCGGAACAGCCCACCGCGCAGGGCCAGGCGCGTGACTCGCCACACTCACCAAGTCGTCTCTTCGGAATGCTCAGAGGACGAACCCTCGCCGCTCTGCTGCGGAGAGGCGCTGAACCTAAGAAATAACGCCAGAAATCAGTGTCAAGTGGGGACGTTTGCAGGCAGCCTTCCTAGCTGATGGTGTGGGAGTGTGCAAGCCGGCCAGCAGATACTGCAATGAGTCATTGTGCGTGTTTGTCCGCTAACGTTGCTATTGGACTCCTCTCTCAATGTCGGCGCCTTTGGCACACGACGAATTCGATTCATCCGCGCTCAGAGGAATCGAGATGAAAGGAGAGGAAGGAGTCAGTAAATTAATGAATAGGTGAAAGGAACGAATGGACCATACGAGGCAAATGTATAATACGAGACAAAGAATTATATAATTTTGATACACCGCGTGGAAGAGTTGGACATGACACCACAGGAAGGGGGGGGGAAAGAAAATATGAACAAGAATAATGAAGATACGGACATGAATGGCTAACATTCAACTATTGGTTCACGATAAAAATTTAAGCTGATACATTTTATGATAAGAAAGGGTATAATTTACTGCTTACATACAATAAATTCACTGGTCTCGCTTGGTATAGTGAAGGTAATTTGCAAATTCATAACTTAATATTAAACAATAAAAGATTGTCACACCATACAAAATCAATATTATACCCTTAAGGAAAATAGGAATATTTACATTCATAAGATAAAAATATGCGTGCATATAACTGTCATGGTGCAAGTATCCAAGTACATTTCCATTAATAGCATGATTACATAAATGCAGAATTGAAACTTCTCACATTAGACTCAACTAAGAACATTATTATTTCATTATCCAAATTTTCCCCGAAAAAAAGATAAAGTGTAAACAAGAAACTTATGAAACTGGCTCCTTTAATTTTTTTTTCAATAATTCCTCAGCTATTACAATTATGAACAAGTTGTGTCTCTCAATGGCTATACAGGCGCAAATGAAACATTTGAAGCGAATGTTGAGTATGTCACTAAAATTATTTCATTTGAAGCAAACGTGTTCAAATGCACAGACTTTAAGAGATGTTTAGAGGAAGAAGTAGTCAAGAAAAAGATGCATATTAAACAAGATGAACTTTCTTAACTAACCAAACTTTCTTGAATAATTAGCTACTTGTCAGGAAATAGTATAATATGAAAATTTTCAAGTTATGGACTAAAAATACTATTTTATTTACGCATACTTTTTATGTCACCCTATTAAAACCTCATCTAGTGGATCTTTTACCTTCGTTGATACGTGTGACAGGAAACAGAACCGAAAAAAAAGGAGACAAAAAATTCTTCATACTTACCGAATCATCAAATATTTCCTGACATTTTCTTCCTGAGCAGAAATTGATGGCAATGACAAGTGATTCGTGAAGTACATTTTTATTAAAATTATTAATTCCCTCATTATTAAAAAAGGAGTAGAAACAAGTAAATATAGGGCCAATTTTAAGAAAACATCACGTCTCTATAAGTTATTCGAAAATTAACTCATAACACTGCCTAATGACTGAAGAAGTTTCAAGACCATTTTTCAATCTTATTCGTTTGTTTCAATCAATCGGTTTTTCCATGACAGGGAAAATACAATCCTGAAGGTCAAGTAACAATAGTACTCGCAGTAATTCATTTATATATTTCTTATCCTCATTAATTATTTTTCTCAGTGAAACCAGTGGAATATTTTACGAGATTTACTCGTAAAATTAGACCAAGTATTGTTAGTGATTTTCGTATATGTGCTCTGACACCTTTCATCTGCGATTTTCTAAAATACTAAATTAAACAAGGACGGACATTTCAACCAGTTACAAAAAGAAAAAATCCAACATACAGCAGTCACCTGCTCCCCTGTATCCTGAGAGAGAGAAAAGAATAGCGGGAAAAGATTGTGTCAATATGTCTTAAAATGTTGTATTCCAGTTATACGTTCATGAGCTCTAAAATGCGTTCCAGTACAAGTTCTTACGATTCAATATTTTTGAATTACTGTTACAAACATTTAAAAGCCAAAAGTAGTAAAAATGCGTATTTTTAGTGTCATGTTCTACTCCCCCATTCTAAGAGATACACTTTATTTTTTCATAGCAAATATATAAAGACTGCTCTAAATAAAGGCAATGCACCAAAATAAGTTTATGTTGGATTCCTTTAGCATTTACTAGGTGACTTTGAATTCTCACTAGGTATGAGAAAAAAAACTGAATATTTGAAAACATGAAAACTGAAACATTTAGTACTCTAACAAAAGTTTCTAAACTACGTTAATCTCGTTCAGTTTCATTTATCTTCAAGTCCTTTAGCTTTGCCATTTGGCAGAGAATGTAACAATACATTTTTTAAATTTTCTTTTGTTATGTCCTATTTACAGACTTTTAATGATACTTTTGAAGCTCCGTGACGCTTTCTTACTCAGTATTGTGAATGTATATGGTTTAGCTCCTAAATTGTTATAGGTAATTAGGAATTATATAAACTAGATTTTACGACAATCATATAATTTGGGCTAAACCTTCATTTTAAAATACAACAAAGAGTCATTTGAAGGAGAATCGTATGTATTTGATCAAAAAGGATCGTTGCCTTCTTATATTACATACCATTAGTTCAGTTAGCCTAGAGCTATTCATATCTGATGCAATACACTCGCCGACGTCAAGGAGAATGACCCCGATCCAAAGTTCCTTTCACGATTAGTGTAGCAATCATCAAAGAATCCCACGTGCCAACTTAATGAAAACGTTAATTCATGAGTCATGAAAATATTTTTCAAGAAATTAATATACTGCTAAACACCCAAGTAACCCATTGTTTTAAAACTTCAATAGAAGTGGTATTTTATAAAATTTGAGGGAAAAATTGGTTGATTGTTTCGAAATTTAACAATCTTTCTTTCTATATTGGTAAAGAATGCAATCTCTAACGAGAAGACCAAACGAGACCCAAAAGGATTGCGTAACGACAAGGCCGCGGAGGTGAAAGAGGAAGAATAAAGAGAACAACCAGAAGCGAAGAAGAGGCGGAAGAGGAGGGACGGGGAAAGAAGTGAAACCGATGGAAGAGGAGGATGAAGACCTCCCGGAAGGAGTGTAAGAAATTCTGGAGGGTAGTCGCAAAGAAGTAAATGCAACAATGCGAAACAACATGAAGGTTGTTTAGATAGAATTTGTGGATACTACTCGTTTGGTTCTGTACACTACATGATATTGTAAATACGGATATAGGACAAATTAATTAAGCAGCACCTTCCATTAATTTTGTAAAATGTAATTGACACAGGATGGTTGAATGTGAAAAAAGTTCGAATTAAGAACGATGGAGCACACTTTTTTTTAACGATTACCTTGGTGAGTAAAATCACCGCAGACCGCGTATTTATTACTACAAATAAATCGAAGTTACATTACACCACAACATTATGCCCAACGACTACAGATAAGGTGAGTCAAATATTCACTTCTTTTCCCGCGCAACTCTTAAGGACTTGATCACAACTGTCCGAGTAATAAATGCGCGGATCCTGAATATTTTGTAATAAATTGCATAAACTCACACAGCGTCGAGATGATTTTACGTCAAACAATGAATGTACTCTTCAATTTGGACAGCTTGCATTTCCTCCGAACACCGTATTAAATATTAAACTGTCCTCTTCTTTGTGGTAAAATTTGAAGACTTTCGGTGTGGGAAACATAATGAATATGAAGCACACATTGTGTGCATCCGTAAATGTATTAAAATCAAATTTTGTTCAAAATTCCACTAATCAAAATACACATTTGACAACCGTGTACATAGCACAGTTAAAACTACCCACAAATCCACAAGACCTGTTCTACTTTTCAAATATTACTGAGGATGATGTATTAAACGCTAAGTGCAAAATAAAGTCTGCGGACACAGGAGTCGATGGAATGATTTACAGTATACTTCCCTTTATCATTCACATTAATGCAAACATTTTCATGAATTTCTCAACAGTGGTATTTTCCCTACTCCTTGGAAACAATCTTTCATCAAGTCGTTGTCTAAAACTATGTCTCCCACTTCCCCAACAGACTACAGACCCATTAGCATCCTCCCGACTTATTCGAAAATTCGAGAATCCATGATCAACTTATGAAGCGTCTCAATAACAGCAAGAAAATGGATTTCTATCAATCTGATTTTTGCCCTAATCACAGAACTACAACAGCTGTCACAAAAATAACTGAGGATATTAAATTGGCTTCAAATAAAGGTGAAGTAATCCTTCTCGCACTTCTCGATTTTAGTAAACCGTTTGACACTATTGATTTCGATATCTCAGAAGCGAAACTATCTACTAACTCCTTGCTTGTCGCTTGGCTTACTTCATACATGCGCGGACGCTCACAATGCGTCACACACAATGGGACGTACTCTTCCCGGCTTCCATTGACATGTAGGGTTCCCTAAGGCGGAATTCTTTCTCGTCTGTTGTTTTCACTGTACATTAATGATCTATCAAAATCACTAAAGACTCGCTATAACAAAAACGCTATTGATTTTCAGTCTGTATGTCCATGTCTTGCTCTCCCTAACACGTAAATGCTACAATTAATTTACTAAACAAAGAATTTTTCAAAATTAACTCAAACAAATGTCAAGATATCATTCTCGGCAGCAAATATCCATTTAGCAAAATTATCATTACATATCGTTCCAGCCAATTTATTGGAAATGTTGAATTTTTATTTTCGGAGAGCGTAAATAACTTCGGTTTAGTCGTAGACGAAGCTTTATCCTGGAAGGAGCACACTTCCCATATCCTGCAAAGAACATACAGCATCCTTCGGTCACTGTATCACGTAAAAGATATTTTCTCCGAACTCATAAAGCAAATTCTTGTTCAACCACTGATATTACCTTACATTGACTATTGTGACGTAACATACAACGATCTGTCATCCGCTCTCGGTACCAGGCTTCACAAAATACAGAATGCTTGTATTCGGTTCCTTTTTAGATTAAAGCGCTATGATCAATAGACAGCATTCTATAAAAAAATTAACTGGATAAAGCTAGATAAACGGCGCAGTTTCCATTCAGCCCTCTTCCTCCATAAGATACTTCACAGAGAAACACCACACTATCTCCGATTACTTTTTCAATTTTTATCTGATGCCCAAGATTTAAATATCTGTTCTTCCACTAACCTTAGGTTACTCATACCTGAACACCGGACATAGATATTCCCTTTCCTTCGCACTAGGAATGCCAAGATGTGGAATAAACTTGGGGAAAAAACTCGCGGCATGTTTGGCAAAAAATACGTCATAAAATATATTAGATCCTTCGTAATACTTGAAGATTCCTAATACAAAGATTCATGAGTGAATGAAGATGAATGATTTGTTCAATGTATTCTATTTTCACGCTTCAAGTGGCAATGTTTAATGCCATCTCGTAGCCTCTTACGTTCCATAATGAGCTCTTTCCCTTTTTTTAATGCTTACTCTGTATTTTCTAAAATTTCAAAACTTCCTCTGAGTGAATGCGCATTTTAAAAATTTTCTTTTGTATGTTTTAGTGTTTCCATCGTTTATATTTTAATTAATAGGCTAATGTTTGTACATATGTGGTTAAATGTAAGAGAAGGCGCATGCCTTAACTTTACCACAAAATAAAACATAATAATAATAATAATAATAATAATAATAATAATAATAATAACTACCTTTATGGATTTTTTCTGAGTAGAAACTGGAAATATTCACCCACCCTGTAGATGGTATTGGGGTTGGGTTTTATCAATATAGAAAGGAAATTCATCGTAACCAGTATGATGAGTTATTAATTAATTAAAAAATTCTCGGACGTTGTGACATGTCTGCAGGAGAACAGCTTTTTGTGCAACCTCCATGATATTATTCTCAAGTCCTACTTCTTCCAAACTCTTCTTAAGTCTCTTCGATAAAATACCTTCGACAGATATCTCTGAGAGGATAATTTCAACCTTGCCTAACTTCCATATATTATTGATCTCAATTGCTAGGTTCTTGTACTTCCTTACTTTTTCTGACTCAGTTGAATTAATGCTGAGTCAGTGGAACAGCAATATCGATTAAGGTGGCTGTCTTATTTTCCTTATCTATGTGAAGGATATCGGGGTGCTTATAATCCACTGTCTTGTCTGTCAACACCCAATAGAGGACGTGCTTCTGATCTTCAAGAACTGCTGGCAGTTGGTATTTATAATGTGGTGTTACATCTCGTCTTAATAATTCGTAATTCATTGCAAGCAGTTGACGGTTTAGCGCGGCAACTTGGTTACATCTGCTTAAGTAATCATTTTCTGCGAGAGATGAGCAACCTGCCATTACGAGTTCGATGGATTCACCAGGCCTTCCGCATATCCTACACAAATCAGAAACATCGAGTTTGAGGATATGTTTCTCATAATTTCTTGTCCTCATCACTCTATCTTGAATGGCCATCATTTCAGGATAAAGGTGTCCATCCTTGATCCATTATAGGGACGCAGTCCTATCTATTATTATTATTATTATTATTATTATTATTATTATTATTTTCTAATTCAGTAAGCATTAAGTACGAGAGTATAATAATGATTATTTATTACGTGTAAAATAACTGAGTCAGAATTCCTTATTTTAAAGTAATAATTGTAATAACATGACTTTAAATTTACTGGATTGTATTCTACATAAACTTTAAATGTTAATTCTGACGGACAAAACCAAAACGTGGGTAAACCAAATAAAACGCAAGACTGCTAGACTTCAATCGTAGAACAGAAGCGAGTGTCTTAAATAAGATGATTAAACCGATTAAATGAAAACAGTAAGATACAAAAGGAACGTGCGAGAAAAAAGTTCAGAAATAGTAAATCCTTCAATTACAACTTCAAACTCTGCAAAGGATTATCCTCAAGTTAATGCTCTTATTCAAAATGCAAATTTATCAAATTCCAGTTTAAAAAATACTTTAAAGTTGCATGCTCTAGAATGAGCTCACCCAATAGTCAACAGTATCTCGCGTTAAAATGTAAATCAACAAAAAAATCTGTACAAGCGAAAGTGGAGCGGGATCAAACCAACTGTCCCATTTTTTATTATAGACCCCAGACTTCTAATAGCTGTAGGCAGTACAAAAAAATTCACAGAAAAGCATAGTTACCACCATTAGATTTATAATTTTGTTTCGCATATGTGCATGTGAAAAATTGTTTTTATTAATGAATTTTTTAAACCTGAAATGTTTAAAAAAGCGTGATATTTTTGCCGATACGTCGACTTCATTATTTTTTATAAAACAAACTAAGAGTGACAAAAGTAATTCTTATTCAGCAAATGATCACTGTTGTATTTATTAATTTCAAGCTTCTGCATGCAAAATGTAATGTGTTATTAATATTTTTCGTAAACACTGCTAAAAACGACCAGACACATTTTTAAGGAATAAAAAATATACTGTCGCTCTCAGAAGAATGCCATGATCACGTTACATTTAAATGTAAACGTTTAAAACTATTTGTGTAATCTCCAGCAAGTGATAAATAAAACCATGTTCACAATTAATGACCAGCGATGGAGTTCAGACACCCGCAATAATAATAATAATAATAATAATAATAATAATAATAATAATAATAGCGTATGGGTCTCGGTTCCCGTTAATTGTAACCCATTTTTCTTTGGTTGCGACCCTTTGGGCTGAGCCACACTCGCGTCACATTCGAGCCACATTCGCGTCGAGCCACAGTCACACGCGTTGTTGCCGCGCGTATCACTCCACTGACTGGTGTAGTTTTGTCAGCTGTGAATCCAGCCTGTTGACTGGATACGGCACTTGCAACAACGCGCGTGACGAAAATGCACCGTTGGCAGATTATCCAAAACATGGTTTTATTTACCATTATAATGAGTATCTAATTATTTTTGCTCTTTATAGAGGATGCGCATGTCAGATTGTCATTTGGGGTGCTGAAATAATAAATACGTCACTGCCTTTCAGTCCTTGAGAATTGATGGGATGGTCCCGAGTTAGCTTCCGGAGATTATTTTATTGCCCACCTCGTGATCATACGCTGTTTTTAACTTTTTTGATAATAAATTATTATGAATTGAACAGAGTACCTGTAACATCAAAATCAAGAACAGTAATTAATGAATGGATTTACGTTTTGTAGGAAACTTCAAAATTGTTGCTAGTTCAATGTACGGCTAATACTGATAAATCACAACGAAAAATCAAGGAAAACACAGTCGCTTTACGGTATATGTGGAACATCGCTAACACATTCGCTGGTGACTATCAAGCTGACTGATGCGTGTGCTGGAGATGAGTCGTGATGCGTAAGAAGACACGGTGTATCACAACAAAGTAAACACTGTTTCATTGCCAGGTAGCGTAGAAATCATGATATTCTGTGCTTGCTGAGCGTTGTCAATATGGTGAGCTTCGACGATCCACAAAGAGTACAGTACACTATGAAGCATAATCATGGAAGCAAAATTAAATAAATGCTAAGGAAAACACTGAATATTTAAATGCCTTAAACATTAATTAACATCCCAATTATTTAGTGTTCTTGGCTCTGCGCATTTTTATGAAACTTTCTAAGTAACGTTTTTATTTTCGTTTACCTATATTCTGCAATTATACATAATATTTGCACAGATTCGAATATAAGCTATGGAGACTGTATGTATTTTTGTGTTTCTTCTTCCTGAATTGTTTCATTTTTTTGATATAACCAAAGAACAGAAATATAGAAACAAAAAAGTTTTTACGAAATGATTTGAGAACCCAGGGCAACACCGCTCTGGGAAAAATGAGTCAGTATGTATTATATGGTTTATAAACCATAGACAACGTACTCAATGCTATATAATGTTTTTGTTAATATCAAAATTTAATCCAGTAAAATTCACCTTGCTAAGTGAATAGTATTAGTAGATTACATACACTACACGTGGCCCAAGAACATCTTTTATGATACCTATATTCATATTACAATTGAGGAACATTGACTTAATTTTTATTTATTTATTGTGTGAAATTATTTACATCTGATTTGTTAATGAAGCTCCTCTCTAAGACATACATATAAAAAAGTAACTATTCTTTTTCATTACGTTACGGATACGTGAAACAAAATATCATCAAAAAACGAGGAAAGAAGGAAAATCCCACACGCGTTAATACTAAATCTTCTGTTTTTATAAATTAAATAATAATCTAACGTGTCTACTACGTGTTTGCAATTCGGTAGGTAATATTGAGTTCTGATCAATAAAATATATAGATTGCAAACGTTCCGACTTCTATTAACGCTTCAGGTGTATCAAGGATTTATAACATTATTCATTATACACAAGAAAAAATAAACAAACTCACATAATAAAATAATAAACAAAGAATTATATCAGACCTAGAAAAGTTTCTTTAATAGTACATCTATTGTGTGGAATGAAAATGATAAGAGATAACGACTTATCTCTCTGCCAAAATAAAAATTCATATTGTTCATCATCCACCCACCCACCGCAACATCACTCTCCAGCATCACGGTCTACATTCAGCTTCACTGCAACACCAAAACTAAGCGAGCCTACAACACAAGGTACTTTGTATTACATCGTACTACTAACATGATAAATTACGATATATACATTTCATTCCACTTCAGTGAACGTCTATTATATAATCAAAATAAATAAATAATTAAAGACTTACGACCTTATGAGGGACGAAAACTATATTTTTTGTGATATTTAGTACACAGCGTTTCGACTTCAACAAAAAGTTGTGTAATAAATATAACAAAAATATATACTAATTGTTCATCAAAAGGTCGTAAGACCTTAATTATTTATTTATACATTAAATTAATTACACCGCAATAAGCCAGACAAACTCATGAAAAATCTAGTAAATCAAAATATTATATCTATATTACACAAGAGAAAAAAAAACAAATCCTTGGTCCTCTTGTATTCAGCATACCTCTACAATTTACCAAATAAATAACTCAAAATTTTATTGTTTCAATTTAACACATTACACCATCATTGTTTGTTACCAGAGGGCTAATGGTGTATGATGCTATTGTATTGAGCTTAGATTGTCTGTATCTGTTTTCAGATTGCACGGGTGTTTATGACTTTTGATCTATATCATTTCTTTTATGAGCCTTTTAGGTGTGGTGCTGGGGAGTGATGTTATGGTGTGTTACGTGTGGGCGGATAAATATTTTTTTTAATGAATTTTCTTTTTTTATGATAAGATGATTCCAAGTAATGGTTTCAAATAGTTATTTGGTAATGATAGGTGAACGGACATTTATTCACCTCTCAATAAAAAGCTGCTATTAATATAAAGAAAGGACTTGTGAATTTTAAATTTCTACACTTATAATCCTTCATTCATATCCATTGATGTATACTGTACGTGTGTTTATTACGTAACTATTTCTTTAATTTGATGACTTAGTCTCGTCAATTCTGTCCATACTATACACCGGTAATTCACCTGTTTCCGAGTTCAAGGGGTTTCACTTCATCTCTTTAATTTGACGTTTATCACCTATTTAAACCTTTCTTTTCTTGTTCGTACTCCTTTTCCGTAACTGAGCAAATTCTTTCCTCAACGTTTCTAAAAAAATTATCAATTTTTTCGTTAGTTATTTTCTTCTTTACATTCAACCTATTTTTATTTGAAGAATAACTCTGTTTTGATTCTCAGTTTCAGCATATCGTCAGCTTTCAGCATACTTACTTCTTCCACCTTTTGCTTTAATATCCTGTCAATTTCCCTTTTTTTCTTCTGGATACCCCTTGACACATTTTAAGCATATCATTTAAAGCTTTAGTCGTAGCTTACTTTTGTTTGGGGGTCAATTTGGAGTGTGCGGTTAGCGCACTCGCCTACCACCACTAGAGACGGCAGGTCAAGTCCCGATTGTTTCAAGTAGAATTTGTCGATGGAAAAAATTGGTTTGCGGTAGGTTTTCTTGAGATTTCTCGGTTCCCCCACCTTCCATTCCACCAGGTACAGTCATCAACATTCACCTTTCACGTCATTTAGTATCACCCTTTTCTGTACGGTGCGGCAGAAAGTGATAAGTAATAACTACAACCGGATTAAAATGGCGACGAGCCGGAAATCGAAAAAGGAATCTCCTGCTTTGATCGTGGGGGTGTTGACCGCTACAACACTCGTTCACTTTCCACACCATTACACCATTTCCATCCAGACTTTTATTCCGAAAGACCAGGTACACATTGCCAAGCAGGATGTCAATAGATAAGTGAACCCATATAACACATATCTATTAAGCGCTTAAGTACCGGTGAGTTGAGGAACCTTCATGTTATAGTAGACGTGTAGGTTCACGTAAGAAAAACATGCATAATCCCAGTTATTCTCCTGCATCTATAGAGGCATCATCTCATCTTTCATTTGCGACCCCCGAAGGCACGGGGCGAGTTGCAGGAGATATACAAATATTTCCTTTCTTTCTACTTTACATCCATATTTTTACTTTCATCCTGTTTCCCGATTGTTATTATACTTTAAGCAACGTATATTGTCTTGAACAAAAGTAAATGATCAGTTCGAAAAAAATATAAGTCCTTGAGTTTTACAAACAATTTCGTAAAGTATTTCAAATATTTTGATTGTTCTAATATAACGTACGTCAGTGCGATAATAATAATAATAATAAATCTCAAAGCCTCCTGAGACTTAAATTGATAATATTTTATGACCCAAGAATTGGTAGCATAAATTCCGCAGTCGAGTTAGTGTTTATATTGAAATTCTATTAAAATCAAGAAAAGAAGTTTGAATTAAAATCAAGAACAATATTGAAATAGCTTAAGAAATTATTAAGTCAACCAGGTCAGGTTAAACCGCTATTAATTCGAATGAAAGAATTTTCAAATTCAGATAAACATCAATGAAGATATAATAAATACAACATTACAAGAAATACGCGAGACGTAAATGTACCAAACCCACATGATTTGGTCGAATTCTTGAGGACGATTCGAATGTTTTGAATAGAAGAGATAACATTTTGATGAAAACTGTGTGCCCGCTGCTATGCAAGAGTGAAAGTATGATTTTTTTACGTTTCTTTATAAATCGTGAATGTTGTAAAAAAAACTAAACCGAATTAGGTCCAAGAGATTACCATAGGAAACGCGTGAGCCGAATTTCGACGATCGATGCGCGACTGAAACTGAAAAAAGGTTAAAAATCTAATTCGAATTGCAAACAAATCGCTGCATAGCGCACTTGGACCCACCCTGAAGAAGGAATACTCCCTTGAGAACACATGTGCCCGATTGCAATGACCTGGACATTTTCGTAGAGTTTCTGCATCCAGTGACTTTAATTAAGAAACGCTTAAATACTAATTTAAAAAGAAATTGAAATTTGAAAAAATCGATAAATTTTCTTGGACCGCTCGTGTACAAAAAGTGAACAAAATGTCGAAGTTTTTGGTCTATCAGTCTTTTTCGCCACGTGGTGGTCACATCGTATTAGATTAATTTCGAATTTGAGGATTCTGTGAACTACCGCACAGAAATATGTTATTTAGTGCTTCGTCCATATTTTGCATTTCAATGTTTACAAAATAAGTTAATTCTAATGAAACGCTGTAATATTAGCTGTTCAATCAATTGTAATAATTCAAACACGCACAAAATCATGGCCTAGACTTAATAGCATCAATGTATTTTAGGAACGAAGTTATACTCGTTGTTTAATATATATGTTTAAATTTCTGTTAGTACTCATCCTAAAGTCTCGTTCAGCATTCCCATCAGCACCGTAGGGTAAATGCACCAGTGCTCGACTGTGCACCTGTGCTTGACATTTTGAAGTTATATTATTTGGTTCTGAAACCCAGAATACTTTTTCGCGCTAGATTTAATTTTGACACAATATTCAATGTCTTCTAAATCACAAAAAAGGTTTTCTCTGCAGTTTATGGCGGAAATGGAGAATTAGCATGTTTTGTCATTCGTCAGAGTGACGGTTACCGACATTGTGTTACCGCTAAGAGAGGTTAGATAAACTTTCATAATAATATTTCGACGAAAATTCAATCATCAAAGATGAAGAATGAGATGAGAATGGGTTCATATTGGAACTACTAATTGTTTATTGCTATGCACGGTAAATTGACTGACTTGAAACAGTAAAGCTGTTTGTGTTATGTCTAATTGAATTTTATTACACACATGGTTTCACAAGATATTAGGTATAAAACAAAATTATCTTTCCAATTTAATAAAAACTTTGAAGCTATTTTTCATATGTAATTATATTTGCAAATAGGGTTTCTCACTCTCGTCAATAATAATTTGTCAAAATAACCTTTCAAACTGTATATCATCACGTGGGAGGGGTAAATTAATTTATTCAGGAAGCAAGCAAGGGACCATCATTTCATAACCATCCCATTTCATAGATAAACACTTGACGCTTCAGAGCTACATACTAATGAATGTACCGTGCAATGCTATAAACAATTATTTCAATATGAACCCGTTATCATCTTCAAATTATTATTCTTGAAGATTTTACTATTGGAATAGTAAGTGATAAAACACAATTGGTAAAAACTACAAATCAACCTTTAGATAGTGAAAAGTGTGGTCCATATGCACATCTCTGTTTTAGAATCACATTTTTACCAACTTTATAGTCAACTTGCACGTATCATATACATTTTATTTTTAAATAAAAATTATTATAAATTCAGCAATTATAATTTAGTTTTGTACCTTCATGCTTATAGTAAAATTTTATAGTACCATTCAATTAAACTTTACACAAACAGTAAACTGTTTCAAAGTAGTCAATATACAGTGAATAGAAATAAGTAATTATTTACTTCAATAAGAACTCTTCCTCATCCGGTCTTCCAGATTTGGTACACGTGCTTAGAGAAGGTTTAAAAGTTACTTTTTTTCAATAATGAGATATAAATTCTGATTTTTAGATGTTAAAAAGTACTTCTGAAATTGTTTTTGATTTTTTATACTATTTTAACTTAATTACATTCACATGAAAGTTTATTAAATGTGAAGAGAATGGCACAAATTTCAGTTCTCCAAGTTAAATAGTATTGCAGACAGAAACATTTAAAGATTTCAAAACAATTTCGTTAATTTTCAAATTTAAAAGATTAATAACTAAAAACGGACCTTAAACGGAACGAATCATAAGTAGGTAAAATTTTGTATTTTTCATACAAACCAATAGTACTTCAAATAAACAAAATATGTCTAATTCTGAGACATGAAGGTCAAAAATGATTGATTTAATCTGTTTCGTCCTTCGTGTCATGTTACAATATTTCCCTCCCCGATTGATCCTTATTATTTATAAGTCACTTTTTGCTTTTCTTTTTACCTTCCTCGTTCCTATCTTAGAAATTCCGAGGCTACACCAGTTGAAGCCACCCCAGTGAAACTGAGGTGTGACTTGCAAATATGTTACAAGAGAACTTCAAAAGATATTATTCCTACGAAAACTAATTCTCGAATATACTGAAACAACGTATCACCGTCCTAATTGCACGTCTAATACAAGGGTCAATCGAATAGGGGGAGCAAATTGTGTCTCCGTATCAAAAAAAACGTAGAATAATAATCATTTCATAGATAATCTTTAAGGACTTCAGTATGACTAATCGCCATCGTTCGCGATGTATTTTCGGAATCTAATGGGTTTCACTAGCGTCCTTCGTGTTGCAAGTTCCCATGTGACAGTGCCGTAACTTATATATCAGTCATAACTGTGTTTTAATATCGTCAACATAACTGTTCTAGAAATACACGTTAAAAGTGCTATTAATAGCGGTTGCCGTTTCGTCAAGAACGATTGATGTTACACTGAAGGCACACATGAGAGAGAAAAACTTACGAAATGAACAACGATCTAAACTGTTTGATTCGGTGGCGATGTGCTACGTAATAGCATCGATCGGAGTGACGGCACCTTTCAATAAAAACGGCAAGCGAAACAGATCGTATAATGAAGGAGGGTTGGAAGCTACGCGCCAAACGACGAGTAGGCGGGCTACGAGCGGTGAGGTGACTCCTTTTCAATGCCACGTCAAAATGTTTACACATGTCGCTCGTGTCAGCATGCGCATGACGCGCAACTCCCTATGGCGTTGTACAGGATCAAGTGTTGCCGGACAGGGACTGGCATTTCTAATAGGGTTGGTGTCTGAGCGGCAATGGATGTCCGAAGGGAGCGAGAAAGCTCCAGCAATAGAAGCAAAGAAGTTGAATCCAGTGACTACTATCGGATTTTTTATTATAGATCCCTCACTTTGAACTGCTGTAGAAGGCACAAAAAAGTTCACACAAATTTGATACTCACTTTTGTCGTATTTCGAAAGAGGTGACTATTTATTTCAGTTCGGTTAAATATTATGCTAGAATATTTAATTCGGTTCTCAAAAATATTAAAAATAATTTTTGTAATTAAGACATTTTATGTAACAGTTTTGAACTTTTATACAATGACACACGTAAGATAAGTGCTAAGGTTGTTGTTACTGCTGTGGTTTGAGGTTGGTGATTTTTCGATCTATTTATATTATACAAAAAAAGTTGTTTAACGTCATTTTAGCAGTGACGACGCACTGATCAGATTTTCTGACGGACCTTTCGTTAGGGGTTAACAAAATCTCATTTTCTTATGTCTTGGCAGTTCTGTCAACAGTTATCAAGTGCTCCTTTGTATTCGATCCCTTCTCTATTCCTTCACTCCTCTCGACCCCCCCACAGTAGTTGTGGATAGTTTTATGAGGTGTTGCCTGCAGTTTACTTTACTTAAAACCTTTCTATTGACTGGTTCTAGAAGTCTCCACATCCTTTACTCTTTGTGTTAAACTTACAAAATAATACTTCGATTACTTTCGTTTTTAATTATCCAATTTTTGAAACGTGATGGAATGTGGCCATTCTGTCTTCAATCCTGTGTACTACAATGTAATTTTATTTCATGTTTGCTTTCCTATTCACTTGAAAACAGAGTTCAAATGAAAGGTTGGGAAACGAGGGAATTTCTCTCCTTCTGACAATTTTGCCTCAATTTCCACATCTTATATTTATTTTCAACGAGGGAAAAATAATTCCACATCTCGTGATTGTCAAAAGTTATTCTCAAAATTCTCAAAAAATCAAATAACAAAATTATGAAATATTTACGAAAAAGTTATCTACGACGAAGTATTCTTTAAATTCTCGGACAATCGGTATGTAGCCACCTCAGCTGAGGACTCCGTTCAGTGTGGACTGTGTGCGCGCGACAACCCGACCAGACTATACTTCGCCGCCGAGGCACCGCTGGCAGCCAAATTAAAATATGATTCTGTTTATCACTTATTTGCGGTTATATACTAAGTTTCAAACGTTTAAATTCATTGATATTGTGATCAAGGAATTTTCAGGGTGACTATAAATTTTATTCCTTAAAAACGTGCCTGGTCGTTTTTAGCAATGTTTTCGAAAAATGTTAATAACTCGTTATACTCGGCAAGTAGAAGCTTAAAATTTTTAAATGTTGTCACAAACATAATAGTTATCATTCGTTGAATAAGAATTATTTTTGACACTTTTAGTTTATTGTATAAAAATTAGTAAACTCGACGTATCGGGAAAAGCCGTAAAAATTTCGCGTTTTTGATATATTTCTGCTATTTTAAAAGTATTATTCATTCTTAGAACTATTTTGCTTATTCAAGTATAAACACAAGAACATGACAAATTTTATGGTGTGAATTATTTTTTCTATGATTTTTTGTGTCTTCTACAGCAGTTAAAAGTGAGGGGTCTATAATAAAAAATCGGATAGTAGTGCACAAAGGTCGAGTCACTTAAGCGTTAACGCTCTACTAACTTCTCGTCGAGATTCATAAACTGTAAAATAATACCTCTAAAATAAGGGATCTCTCAGGGTAACATCAGATAAGGAATGTTTATTTCTTTAAACGATACTGAAGCATACGCCTTTTCTTACGACGACGTAGGCTACTTCTACAAACTCTTACTGTATTCCGTGAGATTGTTTAAACAATGTCATTGAAATCCATGGCAGTATTCCGTGAGATTGTTTAAACAATGTCATTGAAATCCGGGTAATTACAACTCAAGGGACTACTACAAATTTGGAATAACAGGGTGAAAGAATTGCCAATTGGAATATGAAGTGAAGCAAATAAAATATTAAAATTGAAAAATTTCGAATTACCGAGTTTTCAGTATACATTCCAGAGCAATGCAAGATAATGCTAAACCTTACTTCCCTGAATCATATTTGAATTCCCGCGTTTTTCTACAAATCTGAAAAGTTATGGATCCAGGAGAGAGAACAGAGGACACATGCCCACATAAGAACGATGATAATAATGAAATTGTTTTCTTTACTTCGAAGAAATATGACTATGCACATTGAAAGGATAACGGGAAGAATTAATATAAAATGAGCCAAGACATGACGCATTGTGCAACAACTGATGTGGGTTTGCTTTGCTAGCTCTTCTCTCCTGGACGGCGACATGTGCAGAGGGCTGCGATATGTGACCCACTTTGTTGCAGGCTCAATTGCACCCAAGTTCTTAGTGACTGGAGAGTCAGCGGGCAGTATGAAACATGAAATCAAGGTATGGTGTTCAATAAAAACCGTAAATATATAAAAATGGCAAGTGATTTAAGAATGTGTTAATTTTTATCTTGATTATAATCTTTTTACCTTTCTCAGCTGATTAAAATATATGAATAATAAATACAATAAAATGACAATGACTTTCTAATGATAATAATTATTACATATTTAAAAAGAAACTAAATTTGTCCACAAATAATTCATTGCGCTGATAAATTTGAGTCTTTCTCAATATAAATTATCTTTTATTTCAATTATTTATTTTTTCTACTTTTCCTTATTTTAATTGTTAATCTGCTATTCTCATGTTAAGGAAATAAATTTACACATTTATCAAAGGACTTGTCTACTTTATTAGTTACACTTTTTATTCAATAATTTACCTCAGGGTCATACCGCGTATTTTGGACTTTTTGCAAAGGTAGAACAAATGATTTTTTTTTAAATTAATTAGCATAAACCATTAATTACTTAACTCAACACTTTCATTTGTGTCAATAAAAGTACTAATAAAATGCGACTTTTATTGGTCTCAATTTGTCCTACTTTCAAACAGGACACCAAACCGAGAATTTCCAACTCGTAATGAACATGTTTTTGCACATCCTTAACTTTGGTGCCACTTGCCAAAAATACTTACTAATAGTCCTCGAAAACCTATAAAAAGAAGTGAAATTTCAAAAGTGTAGAAATTTTAGGTTCTCTTCAAATTGATTTATAGGAACAGTCTTTCATTAAGATATTCCTACTCAGAAATTATTCAGGAATAGGAATGCCAAAAATTGCATTTAAATGAAGTTTATTTTTTCAATTTTTCCTGGGAACGGACCTCGGACCCCTATGCATTGGTACCCAATACCAAATTATGAATACACCCCGAATCTTGATCTGTAAGAGTTGAAAATGCGTTCATCAAATGAAAACACTTAAATGTAGAAATGTGATGATTCCCACTAAAACCCTTAAAATTCTTAACAGAGATGCAGGAATTGATGTTCTATCAATCGCTTTAATCCCCAAGAGGCTATCTCAAAATTGGGCCATGATTTTGAGAAAATTATAAAAAAACATTTTGAACCCTAAAAAACTCTTGAACGGAATTTATTCCCCCTTTTAGCGGAGGGATATCATTCTCCCCCCCTCCCGAAATTAAAAGTAGTTTATCCTTTATGTATTTCTCCTAATAATAGTATGTTCATACACACTCAAACGTATGTATATATAGCCTACATATATAGCCTACTATACACAATATTTGTATGAAATATAAACACACGATATACATACATGTGTGTATATTATGTGTGTGAGTACATATAGAATGATATCCCCCCTCCAGGCGAATTAAATTTCTGGGTACGCTCCTTTCACTAGGAGGAAATGCGTTTTAGGAGTAAGGTTTACTGCATAATTTGTGAATAATTTGAGTAAATTATCTAACCTATGACGATAAATGTCGATGTGTGAATATTTTCGATTTTTAGAGAGGTACACCGTGTGCGCTATATAAATGGCTAGAGATATGTGTTAACAATGTTTGACAATACAGTTCACCTGAAATAGTTCTGCCAAAAACAGTCCGAGACTGCATGTGCCGCATCTTCGAAGTTTTACGCAAATGACCACAGGAAAGAGATTTAAAGTAATCGTGTTAAAACACTTCAGCTACAGAGAAATTTAGGTATGATCATATAAATTCTTATCAATTCGTTCTTTTTTTTTGGGGGGGGGGGNTAATTTAATGCAGATAAAACTAACTCTAAATCATACCATTCGGTTGAATTCTTTAGATTTTATAAGAGTATTTGTGGACTCTGCGCCGCTGCTGAGAAAGAAATTATATTAAAAAGTATTTTAGACACGCTATTATGCCTACACTAAATTATAACTTAGATTCAGATCGAAATACGTCAATAACATTCCCTTGTGAAGCCGGGGCTAGTATAGGATATTCATCATTTTCGCATCAACCAATATCGAAGAGAGAGAAGTGTCTTTCGATTACCCATAACTAGTACAAAATTACGAAGTCCACTGGAATTTGAAGACAATTGTACAGGGGAAAGTATCTGTATCAGGCACCAAAATAAATTTAATTGAATCAGTGGTATAAAAAGCAAAATTTCTTCACCGGGAGAGAAGCATTGTTTGAAACACGAGAAGTTATTCTTCACATTCGTTCGTACCTCCATGTATATGTGTGATGTCATATAATAGAGAATGTTCCTTATCTTTATATTAAAGACTTTTGTCTAGGTGACAAATAAAACACATGTGATTGGTATCCTAGCATCGACGTATTGTATCTTTCTTTCAAACGTCACGAACGCATGGATTTTAATATTTACTCGTGGACAATCATTTCATGTGTTAAGAAATGTTTTTGATGAATTAAAGAATGTTACTTATCAGTAATTTGTAAATAAATGTACACATGTTTTATTTAGTTTTATGAGAAAGATATGCATGAGGATTGGACAGAATTTTATATTATGGGCAAGAAAAATATTTTATGAAATATGAAACTAAATTTTATATCTTTTTTTGTGGGGCTTTACGGTTCGTGGACATCTACGTCATTAGAGCCCTAATTTTTTTTTATATCAACGACCCGTATATGTGCCAGAAATTCCATACCTTTGGCACAGGAAAACCCTTCATAGAGTTTTTAAAAAACGCAGTAATTTCTAATTTATATAATGCCATTTACTTAAAACCAAATAAATATAATTAATGCGCTCAAATATTTTTGACACTGTGCATTTAATAAATAAATTATAATATAGTCTCCCCAAAACAATCAGCAACTACGTTACCCTGCATTGTAGCAATTGTTAGAGGCTTGTTGAAAGTCTGAAATGTAGCTCATCAGTAGTAAACCTGTTATCAATAATAAATTAACAAAATAACTCTATAAAACATTGTCTGAAAGTTAAACATTTTACAGAAAAAAACAAAAATAAGGAATGAAAATCCTGTCAATTTTCTTTCATTATATGATAGCCTTAGTATTAAGAGATATAATAAAATAAAAGATAGAAAGCAAAAATTTTAAGTGGTTGTCTATATTTGTAAGGAGAATAAATGAGCCAAATTTCATCAAAATCTGAGACGATGTGCGATAAAATTTTTGGGTTAATGATTCTCTTCAAAAAATTCAAGTCACAGTTTAGAAGTCTTTATCAAGATTGAAAACAGATTCCGTCCACAAAGTAAAAAATACATATACTTGAATATATGGCTTTTTCCGAAAAGACTTGACTTTGTGCACTCATTATTCTAGAAACAACTGACAAGATACTGCCATTATTCATTTTTCTTGAAATCTGTCATAAATATTGATCCTGTATGATTATACATCCGAACTTTAGATTTTTGCCTATTGATGTTCTATTGTGCCTAAATTGAAAAAAGTATAACCTACGTAACGTGTTTACGGAGTTCTAATGTGCATCTAGGTATTTTTTTAACATGACGCTCTATTTCAAACTTTTTGAGTCTAAGTTTTCTTGTTTCTTTCTTTCTTGTGCTAAGACTTAATTTGCATTCAATTATAAAATTATAATAGTAGAAAAATATATATTGTTGTAATCTAGTAATAAAATGTAATTAAAGAAGAATTGTGCACCAATAAATCTGCATTTACAATGATTGTCTATAATTAAGACACATAGTGACGCGAAGGAGTTATTTACTGAGAAGATAAGACAATCGAAAATTCTTCATTGTAAAAATTATATATTGATTTCAAAAGGGCTCTAATGACCTTGCCGTTGACGAGCCCTAAAGTCCCACAAAAAGAAGATTCCAAAAAGAATGGAAAAAGAAAGGTCGTCGGAGAATCTTGTGCAAAAGTCACTTGAAAATTAAGATAGCACTTTTAACGTGAAAACTTCTTTTTCAAAACCATTGAAATAACAGTTTAGAGGTCAATGTTGCTCTTTGATGGTGGAATACTATTGTCAAGCCTTTCAATATTGCTGTTTGGTTGTGATACTACTTTTTAAAACAATTACAGGTTTGCTTCATCACTTCACACCAGATACCTTCGTCGGTAGTCGATCACTTTTCTGTCTGGTGCGGTGCTTTAGACACTAAATGCAAAAAATCTCTCTCCGAATATGGATTTTTTTCCGACTTCATTCACTAATATCGTCATTGCCTATTACTTGTTTTCCTAACGTAACAAAATACATAATAAAACCTTTCCTGAGAACATACCTATGAATTGAAAAAAAAACAGTGGTGCAAAACCATTGCACGTACTTTCTCATGTACGTTTCTCCGTCTGCAGCATAGAGTGAGAAAAAAATATATAGTGAAAGGGTCATTTCTCGCATGGCACTCTATATTTTGGTCGTCTTCTAGTGCTCTATTTATGATCAAAGGCGCTAAATGAACGTATTAGATAATTATTTGAAATTTGAAAGTAAAGTAAATATTCAGAATATTATTTCAAAACATACAACGACATATCAATCTTATAAATATCGTACAAGTGTTATGTAAATGAAATTTCATTGTAGACAGAAATTGATGTATTTTCGTACCTGCAGTGCATTTGCTGTCCTATGTATTTTATCATTATCATATCTTTCATTTCAGTTTACGAAAAGTGTACTCTACGTCTACTTGGTACATTTACACTGCTAAATATTATTCAAGCTTCTTGAAACAGTAAACTAATGTGTAAGTGTTGCACACAGAAAATATTTTACTGCTTCTATACCAAACTTTCAAGCGAAATACCGCTAATGCGGGTGTAATGCATACTAACTATACTTTACGTACAGAAAATTTACGAAAATCGTTGGAACCGTTTTTGAGAAACATTCAAAAGAGTACTTGGACCTTCGTGTGAAGTATCCTTTGTTTTAAAACAAAAAAATAAAAATCAGAGCACGCGCATCGACAACAAGTAAATTCTACGGTAAATACGAAATGCGAATGAAACTGATTCATCCGTTTACTCAGAATCGTTGCGGACGGACGGACGGAATGCCAAAAACAACTTTTTCTGAATCAGGGATCGCCAAAACGGATATTTCCGTCGAAATCTCGCATTCAAATTCTTTCACGATTACAAAACTTTCTATATACTACGTATATGAGAAAGTAAAATGACTGGGCTTAAACATCGCACTGGTTTGAAGACGAGGAGTTGACGGTGAGTGTCCACGTATGGCTCATCTCACTGTTTCATCGATTCGACACATACCGTTGTGTCTCAGAAAATTACTAAGTAGTACGTAGTAAAAATATTTCAATGAATTGGTGCTTTTAATAATCAAATAAAACTTACTTCCTGGACCGCCTTCGTATAATAACGTCCCCTATTGACGTGACCTTAAATTCAAACCCAACTTCCAGATGAAAAATAATTATCTACACTGAAGTTCAATGTGAAAGGAAGTGTTATCTATATGCGTTTTAATTAAATATATTACGTTCTAACGTACATTCGGGACAATGTCGATATTCAGGGAAGCAATACGATTGAACGTGATAAATAAATGAAATTTTCCAAGAACTATTACATCAACAAGCATATCAAATGAAAAATATTTTAGAAACAGCCAGAATTTTAACTAAATTATCTACTAACATTATCTAAATGGAAAGATAGAGCATCAACTAAAATGTCGATTGCCATCATCAAGGGTTTTTTTAATACAATGCACCAAATTTGAGGAACTGAAAGTTCCAATCAGCGAGATTTTGTTTATTTCCGAAATGAATAAACAGTTGAATACATGGTAATGGAAATTTGATTAAAAACATCGCTAAAGAAACAATAATTGGAGACACTATAGATGGCCAATATGAAAATGTATTTCTAGATATTAATACACATATATTTTTCTTTGTTTATAATGATTATTACAAACAAGGATTCCGGGCGTCAATCATGAGTGAAACAATTCTAGCGAAAGTGTATTGAGTGACAGTCTTAAGTGTGGATACTTCTCCGACTCAGCGTGGGCAACCATCAGCAGCAGCCGACAAGGGTTGAATGGTCTGTCATATTCCTTTGTCTGAGCATCTGAGAAGTCGGTATTGCATTACACGCTCAACACAGCTGTTACACCTCTGGGGCGCTTTCGCTGTTGGGAATAAAGGGAAAATAAAGGTAAGATTTTCCAGCTGTTAACGTTTCAGAAAATACTATTTCGAATCAATCAATGTTCAATTTTATTATACTCTTTTTAAGAATGCAATATTTTTGGACTTAAACTATTCTTAGGTTTAATTTTCCAGATTTCAGTATGTACATATTAACTCCGTGACTGTCGGAGGAGAAAACCGAAAAAGCTTCTTCGAATCTTTGAGTGACTTTTATCAGTTTTTTGTCATCTCTGAAACTTTTTATTGGCTGCAAGATAGAAGAGTCGTATTAGTTTCTATCCATTCGCACTGTGAGGGCTGCCGTCCTGTGGGATGCCACAAGCTTACAGGCCGAAAAATGCACTTTGCGAAAGACTTTCCTGTCCAATAGACATAGTTGTAAATAAATAAACAAGACATTCAAGAAAATTGAGACTCCTGAGGAGTTAAGTTCCACATCGCAACCTGAGAACGAAGAACCATGCAGAACTGCACACTTACCATAGGTGAAGGAGACCGTATCGGACCTACTATAGAACTACTACTACATACCCCTATAGGAGCTCCTCACAAGGGAATGTTCAGAGACATCCTTTCAAAACATGTCCTGATATTTTTAGAAGAAAGTATCCGCCATGATAAAACTCATGTGTAAATATTGGCTGTTGAGACGCACTTGAAGTATTTTTTTTTTAAATCGTTGAAAATGCCAAAAACCTGTGAGTATTTTCCGTAGGAAATATGTACAGCCCCGATCTCGCGGAAATTTACTACCGGTTACATTACTACCGATAACAAGACTTGACATTTTGTTTTAATGACTCCTTAACTCGGGTCGTCAGAGGTATCATACGTAATGTTTCGTGCGTAGAAAAAGTTTTGATGTACCCAATAGAGTTTGCTTTTAAGTGTGTCAATTAAATTAAATACTCTAATGATAAAAACAAAATTAAAGAATAAGTTCTGCGTAATTCATTATACTTTATTTCGTCTTATCATGTCTGCAGTTTGCGTTAACCCTTTCAATCAATGCACTCTTCAGATTTACATTAACATAGATTATTATTTCGGAAACGTTCTTAAGGTATTCATTACATACATTTAATTTACATGACTGGTGGTTCTGGATATTACATTTTTTTAAAAGCAAGGAATATGCCTTAATCGGATACATTTTGAAAAATTGGATTAATTGATAAAAACAGTAATCATGTCGTCAAAAGAAACACACGAAGTACTAAACTGACACAGCATATGAGCTATTCAAATTTCACAAGCTATTGGAACATGTGATGAACACATGTCTTCTTCCCACTGTTGTCTTCCTACTTGGTTCATTGAAAGGTAGGGGAGATTAATATTTTAGTTTCAGAAAGAGGAATTCATTTGAATGCACTGCAATTACGTAGACATACTCCTGCTTACGTTCAGTTCATGATTAACCGATATCCCTCGTTGGACAACATGATTTGATCGCGTGCTTCCAAGTCTCATAAAATTAAAATGCTCCTCCACAATGCGCTTCCAAATACCATATCCTGAGTTCAATTTCATACTGAAAGTATATTAAATAAAGATACGATAGTTTTAAATCTTGCAACATGTTCACAATCAAATTTAAAATATATATTAATTGTTTCGGTCTTTAACATGTAACAACTGCAGCAAATCACACCTTACCCTTGTATCTGAGCACGAGGGAGTACTTGGTGCGATTCATGGATACAGAACGCCTACATATAAGAATGCTCAGAATTTTAGAAATTATTAGAAAATAAATTTCAGCAGAAATTTATATTCATCGTAAACACACACACAAAATGTTTCGGCGTAATTTAGATGTAATTTCCAAAATGAAACACATACAGGATGTTGCGAGAAAACCTTCTGAAAGCACAGAGGAAAGTAGACAATTGATCTTACGTCAATCAGTTTCTCCTACATCAGAATATTGGAAAGAGTCGCAGAACTTTCAATTTACCGAACTCGGCGGGGTATCTTCAAGATAATATCGCTGACGGATATAAGACGAGAATCAGGAACGACATGTATTTGATACAAAACTCTCCAGAGAGTTCATGCCTGAACTAAATCTGATATATTCATCATATCGGATGTGTGATTATTGCAAGTACAACACTGAAATTAAATTAAAAAAATATTTTCCTCATGATTTTATGTAGATAGATTATTCTGAAAATGAACTTTATTTAAGTTTGCTTTCGACCACTTTCCCTAAGAATAACCTCAATGAAACCACACTAATAAAAACTTACTTTCGTCAACTAAAAGTGCAAGGAATCTCCTCATATTTTGCAATTTCAATGGATAAATTGCATATACATGTATGCATGCAATTTATACATTGATTCGTTATAAAAAAAATTTAGTGAATTCAACTCTAGATGCTCCGGATACAAGTCTAAAGACAAGTAATTGAAATGGAGAAGAGAGCTCTGGAATCATGGTTGGAAGATGAAATAAATCCCTTCCACTTCCCATTTGCCGTAACGACTCGGTGTTCACTGACTTCACCAGGAATTATTAATAAACATGAACACACTATTCAATGCTAGGTAATAATAGTTGGATTGTTAAAATGTAGGGATGGAAAATGTTCGTCGCCATAGAGAAACGTATTATAACTTACAACAGATTATAAATAATAACTTATTTATAATCTCAGTAGAGGTATTGTGTCGAAGGTACGTCAACAAGAAAAATACATTTCTCAGAATACAAAATCATAATGAAATTGGTCGAATCTTATCGTAAGAATCTTAGCTCACGAGGCAGTTTGACACACACTATTACAACCATTTTTAGCAACACGGATCCTCAAAACGCATTTTTTCAACATGACACAATAGAAAACATTAACAATTATCCTAACCAACTCACAACAATGTTAGTCATTTATCTCACATGCTTAAGAATGTCAAAACGTTAGGATATTTCATGAAACAAGCATCTTCAATTCTCCTCCCAATGTGAAGACTCGTATGTTACAAAATGCGTACATCTATCCATTCTACCTTCACAATGTAAAGAAAAATGTCTGTTGCAAAAATACGTTTTGAACACTGTTTACGTTGTCGAAACTTGTTAAAATTCCAAGCAATACAGATCCACTTTTACTCCGCTTCAAAAAACATTTTAATCAATTTTAATTTCTCCGGGTTGAAAAACATTCAAATAGAAATGTTATTTAAGAAAACACTGAAAGCAAAAAAGTACTAATATTGAAAACAGAACCTCTCAGTTGTATATTTATTAGTCTCTATGTTCTTTGTATTTTCGTAACGAATACATTTACAAAAAAATCTCACAAATAGTAGACTTATTATTGATATTTGGCTAACCTTCTCCTAGCATTAGTTCCGGTCGTTAATGAGCTCTGTATATTTTTCAGTTTAATCTCTCTAATTATTTTATTTTTTCGAGTTTTTGTGATTCGGTAGTTGTAATTAGATCCTCTTTCATTGTAGTGTAAAACTCTTTGTTCTGAGTGAGTGTTAAGTAAAAAAAACACTAAAAACTTTTCCTAAAGTTTTCACGCCTAACAGACCGAATAAAATTTCATATTGTTTTCATTCAAGTGCTTCACTCAAAGGCGTGATAAAGTTTATGTAAGTACAAACGAAATCATACATTTTACATCTTGTTACATTAATATTAATTATTTTGGTGTATTTAGATTTTCTAGTGCGTATACTATTACTCATTATTAACTTATAAATAACATAATCTATTGTTGCGCTGATCAAGTTTCGTTGCCGTAAATATAATTATTCCAATATTTTACCATTGGTTTTCTCTTTTTTTTGTAGTTATTCATTACACACTAACATAATATTGCATTAATTATTGTCGAAGTAATTTATCTGTAGTTGTCGTCCTAAATTATTATTTGTCATTTTAGTTGTCGGTTTGTTTATTTACTTATTTATTTAATACCTCATTTGCAATTTCCTTAGTCATAAATTTATCATTACACTAATATCTGTCAGTGTTAGTTGTCAGTTCACGTCGTAGCTTTAGTCATAAAGTTCCTAACCAACTCACAACAATGGACACAACCGCATTCCTCAACACATTCAAAGCTGACCTTCACAAGGCGTCCAACGGCTTGGTACATTATATTGACACACGGATCAGTACGCTGGAAGAGGTCAATAAGAACACGATCGGCGGTTGGACTACAGTCAGGAATTCTCGCCGTCCTTGCAACTACCATCACCCGGTTCGACCAAATACACATAAACAAGCCCAACTCTTCACTCAAAATAGGTTTAATGAGTTAGATGACATGTCCCAGTTTCCTCCCTTACCTACTTCTTTCATCCCCTCCCGACCAGTACCCAAACCTGTTCATAAACCCCACACTGGTAAGCACAGCCGTCCAAAACCACGTTAAGTAGTGCTACACAGAGATGAAGCCAACACTTCCATGCAGAAATAAAACGTGCTCATATTAACTGATTCGCACGGTCGTCACATGTCCTCCGTTTTGCGTGGATTGCTTCCCAAGCCAGTTCTCAGTTTCTTTAAACCAAACGCTCGTCTGGCTGAAATTATTCGAGAACTGGACACCTACACGAAAAAACGCACAGAGCGGGACACTAATCATCATGGGTGGGCAGAAATTAACCTGGCAAACATCTCCCTAAAAAAACACCTGGCAGACACAAAAATAACTTTTTTTGATTTGCAACAACACCTGACTGCCAAGAACTTTACCCAGCACGCTTTACACCTGAGACCGTCTGGAAAACATCACTTCGGATCTCTCCTAGCTTCACATCTGACCTCACATTTTCCTCCTGCTCCTTCACCTTCCAACTCCCTCTGCTCCTACCTCATCATCACCCCCCCCTTCCCATCACCACACCCATTGCTTCCCCTGTCCCTGAACTTCCTCATCTCACTCGCCCTCGTCTATTCCTACAGCCACATCTCCTTCCGTCCCCATACACAGTTACAACTTGCGCTCAAGAGTACGATGTGGTACTCGAAGGTGACAATCGCGTTTGGGTGCAGTGTGCGGGCTTGATCCGGGACTAGAAGCTGTACCAAATTCATATTCCCCTCCACAATCTAACTTCGATTCAATTTCTGGAGAACAAACTCTTTGCGAAAATAAAATAATTATATTTCATCATAATGTCCAATCCCTTTCAAACAAATTGACAGACATTGAAATTCTTGTACACGAAAATCCATCCGATTTGCTACGTCTCACAGAACATTGGCTTTCAACTAGCAACATCAATGATATTTATATTTCTAATTATCACTTAGCAAGTTCTTACTTTCGACAAAATGTTAAAGGAAAACATCCCCAAGGAGGTACGTGTATCTACGTCCGTAATGATATTTTATCTTCTCAATTGTCAGACTACGATAACTTAGCTTTGATAGCGTGTTCCAATTTTCTGCAGTTAATATGACCGATATAGGCATTATTGTTTTATGTATTTATAGACCTCCTCAATCAGATGGTGACATCTTTTTTCGGAATTTTGAAATGTATTACACGTAAATCCAAAAGATCTATCGTTATATGTGGTGATTTCAACATAGATTTCCTGAGTGCTTCCAATTACGCAAATTCAGCCGTAAAGCACTTCAAAAATCTTATCAAATCCTTCAACTTCGTAACTACGAGAAACGAACCCACTCGCCTCTCTAGTTCACCACAAACATTGCTAGATCAGATTATTGTCAACAATGAAATCTCGTATTTCTCTGAAGTGCTTTGTGCCGGATACACAATCACCTTGCTCAAGTGTTGACCATTGAAGACAAAAAGAAACAACTTAAATCATTTACAAGTATTCTAGACAGTTTAACGACACAAATTGATCCATATTTACAAATTTGCGTGAGGAAACTTGGAAAGGTTTAAAATTGCAAAACACCGACGAAAAATTCAATGTATTTATTTCAACATTCCTAAAACATTGCAACTGTAGATTTCCAATAAAACGCAAATTAATTACCACAAAGAACTACAATAGATGGATCTCCCAAGGGATAAGAATTTCTTCCAAAAACACGCGCCGTTTACATTAACTCTATACGCAAAGACCCGAATTCCATGATTATTTCCGTAAATTTAAGACTATTCTCAGAAAAGTAGTCTATGCAGCTAAAGTAATAGAAAGTGACAGGCAGATACTAAAATCGAACAAGCGGATCAAAACCATGTGGAATATTGTTAAGAATTACACGTCACCTAAAAATCGCGAAGAAAACATGGGAAAATCGTATCAAATCCACTTGACATCTCAAATGTTTAATTCTTATTTCTCAGAAGTAGGTAAAATAACTAATTCAATATCTCAAAACCAATGTCCTCCGAATATATCCACCCACGTTCCCCATTCTATGTTCACTTCCGAAATTAACACCAGTAAAATCATGAAAATCATCAGCTCATTAAAAAACAAATTTTCAACAGGTATAGATGATATACCCGAATTTATTGTTAAATTTTCGTCCCACGTAATATTAAATTCTTTCATAAACATATTTAATATTTCTTCATCGGAAGGGGTGTTTCCTAACATATATAAGAGAGCTAAAGTGAAACCTTTATACAAGAAAGGAAACAAATGCAATGTTGGTAATTATCGAGCAATTTCTCTACTACCCACTGACTCAACAAATGTTCTATAAGAGTCTTCTAGGTTTTATATCAAAAAATATAATTATCTCTGACGATCAACACGGGTTTCGGAAATATTTTTCTACCACCAGCGTCATATTTTCTTTCTTAAATGATGTTACCACTTCTCTTGACCATGGCGAAAATCCTGAGGATTTTCCCCTGAGGGTTTTTCTTGATTTATCTAAAACATTCGATGTCATTGATCACGAAATTCTCCTTTAAAAATTACAATCTTTTGGCATTCGTGGACTTGCGCATCAGCGACTGACTTCCTATTCAAAAGATATATATCAACATGTCGAAATATTATATACTAAAAATAAGGTAATTACGCATTGCCTTTCAGAAACAAAGCCACTAACTCGCAGTTCCCCAAGGTTCAATTCTCGGCCCTCTACTTTTTTTGGTTGTGACATGTCATCTTCCACATCAGATTGCAAAATCAGAGTAATATACTATGTAAACACGCCAATGCTCAAAAAGTTTTGTCTAACCTCTCGGCTTGGTTCCATGCAAATCGTCTCATCGTAAATACTAACAAAACAGTGTCAATGTCATTTCACAATAGTATCACAAAATCTTTACTCCAGGTTTCTCTTTCGTTAAACGGAACACAATTAAAAATCGTTTCTAATACAAAGTTTTTAGGTCTTCATATTCAAGACAATCTCAAATGGAATTGTCACGTTGACAATCTTCATTCCAAAGTAAGGAAATTGTGGTACGCATTACGAATCTTAGTTAATACTGCTAGTCCACATATTTCCCGTCGTGTATATTTTGCAAATGTTTACTCCCATTTCCGATATGGCGTCATCTTCTGGGACAATTCCGGGTAGAGCGTCCCAACTTTCAGAATTCAAAAGAGGATTGTTCGAATAATTTATAAATCTCACCCCCGAATCTCTTGTAAACCCTTATTTAAGGAATTAAATATTTTAACACTTCCCTGTATTTATATTTATGAATCTGTCGTGTTTGTTAAGACCGAATTACTGAAGCGCCACCCTTGTTTCATACAAAATAGTTTAAGTTCGCGAACACAATACTCGCAATAGGAATAATATTCATCGTCCGAGAGTGTCAACCGCTCTTTGCCAAAAAGGGCCGTGTCATTCGGGAATCGTTCTATATAATTCCCTGTCCAAAAATATAAAAGATATTACTAAAACGAATCTCTTCAAATCCGCAGTTAAAAGCTACCTACTGCACCAGTGCTTCTACACTGCAAAATAATTTATTAATTTTAATAAAAATTAAATCCGTCTTGTACTTTATCATGCCATTGTTGTAGTACTTTCAAAATATCTGACAACAATTTCAAAACTATTTTCCTGCATGCTACTAATATGTCTTATTATTCATATAAATTTAGTTGTATATGTACTCAACCGCTAGGTTCTTGCCTAGGGGCGGCATCGATTGAAATAGTTATTCGCGAATTTAGTGTTATTTAATAGTTACGAATTATCAACAATACTTTCGGAATGATTTATAGTTTGATAATACGTATTTGTGAAATGAATTTTCAGTTTTATTAAATACAATATTTGTTGGTATTTGTTAATACTATAACACGTGTCGAACTATTTTTATCGTTAGGAGTATGTTGAAATCTTAAATCCACCTCTGCCTTTGGGCCCTTGATCGGAATTGATGGGATAGTCCCTTGCTTGCTTCCGGAGAGTAAATTAGATTATTGTCCTCCATGTGGTCATACGCAGTTTGACAATAAATTTTATTTATTCATATTTATTTATTAAATGGAAATTGAAAGAGTACTTAAGAATAACAATATTGCCATTTTGATTTAATAAGACATTTAAATATGTAATGGGAAAATAGACGAGGGATGAAAAGGATCCAAAACTTTGACGTAAATAATTAATTTGATTTTGAATAGTTGAAATACGAACAGTGCAACGTAAAAAATGGTCAATAAATTTAAATAACAAATAAATTTTTCTCGTTTTTGTTGTAAAAATGGCGAAAGTTTACCGACAAAAAAAAATAAAAAAGAATGAATGAATGAAACCATACTATCTGCTTTGATTCTCGCGTAATTAAAATAATGTTTGACTCGTTGAAAAAGACCACGCAGTGACGATCAATGACTGACGAAAGAGATTGAAGAGAAATAGAAAAGGAAGTTTAAATCCAGTTTTAATGACATGTGATGCAATAATTGACGCTGGTACATCGACGCAGGGGCGATACTGACACATAAAGCTATGATCTATTTAGCAAATATTGATGGAATGTGTATACAGAACCTGAGAAAGGTAAATAAAATAAAATAGGATTGCCCTTATGTGGTAACGAGTGGTACAGATTTGTTAAATAAAACTAATATCAAAATGATTGTCTTCGAAATATCCTGGAAACTGTTTCAATAAAACATTACGTTTGAAGAATTTAGTAGAAGGGTGTTAATATCCATATTTCTCTCTACTGTTTGACACGTGTGTTTACCAAGTTGCGAATTTTAATTATAGAGAATGTTCAGGGAAACCTAACAGTTTTATACAGCATCTTAAAGAATGAATAAGTACGCACATTTCTTAGATATCCTCTGAAAAATGGTGTACGGAATCTATTTATTCACATGAAAGCAACCTAGGAAGTCTGGAATGAACGATCCATCACAAGGATTTTCTCGAACACACCTCTACACCTTCCCCCTTTACGAGATATGCCTCCTAGTCAATTAACTCGTTCTTCATTAGCTTCAATTTTCATTTATTAACCCTTCGCTTGGCGCAGCAACCCTTAGCTAACCCATATGCACACATGCATTGGTAACACCTTTCCCTGCTACCCTTTCTCCGCGTCCAACCTTTCGCTCTGGAGCTGGGACGAGGCGGCGAGTGGCACAGGCGCGAGGTGGGACGGCCAGTCGCGAGTCGCAGCGCCAGCACACACAGCTACTCACCTGGAACAAATATGGGCCTATTCATGTATTCGCTCTTCACAATCAACGATTCAACCAGTTTTTCAAGCTTTGAACAGGTTGAACAACCCAGAACTAACACTTGAAACATTCATTCGTCAAGAATACTGATAAGACTAAACAGTCACAACTAAAAGATGTTACTTAGAACAAATGAGTTAAATTAAATTATTAAATCTTAGGCAAGTAATGTTCTTCTGTGATTTTCAAAATAAGACGTTCAGTACCTGGCAATGAAGAGTATATTATGCAAATAAAGACACTAGCAAAGGTTCAAAGCTCATGTGTCTTTTTCTACTTTTTGCAACATATATTTTATGGACGAGGGTTACGTTCAAGTTCAAGCAAAACCCTAAAGCGACGCAACTGCGCAAATTCTCAGACAAGTCGGTGATGATTCATGATTTACTATATAGCCTCCAAAGTGACCGCCCACACCATGTTTGAGCAACACAACAGGCTCCAGATGTACCGAATAAGGTCAACTAAAATTTATAATAATCCAGACCAACTCACGACTCTTAAATGATTACTCTACACGATTCTTTATGGTAATAATTCGACAGAAATATGTCTTACATGAAGAAAAAGTAAAGATGGGCCCTGTCCTTCGGCGAATGAACAAATTAATTGCATACAAGAATAGAACTGTCAATGTGTCTTCTTCGTGAAATCCGACGGAAAAGACCTTCGATTGTTCTTAAATTGTTTTCGAATGGTTTTCTGACAAATGGAGAAGCGCATTTTTTCGACTTTTTCTTAAGTGCCTTCCTTTAAATCGCCTGATATCTCATATTCGGAAAAGGGCAGTATGGGCAGCTAAATCAATATATTTTTCAGACGAAGTTAAGAAAAAGGTAACACAAAATCTACAAATGGAACACACAAGTTAACAACATACATTTTGTTACGAAAATGTCCATCCTTTTTTGGGTTGGGGAAGGAAAACGAAAATCCGGTAATTATTAATAAAGGAAATTAACAAATTATTTGACTCATAAACATTTACGTTAATTAAAAAATATTGACGATCCTATTAATTTCAGATAAAGTAATCTTCCGTTAAAGTAAATGCGCTTTTCAGATGCTAATGACATAGAAGAGGATGGTTTCTTTAGTACTGTCATTCAGTCGACAGAAGTCTTATGGCCACAAGCCTATAAGAAGCTAAGACTTTGTAGAAAACCTAAACAGTAAATCAAAAGGTTCTCTCATATAAGTTGCCTTCCAAGGTGAACTGGAATTAATAAATGAATTCACAAAAAATAATACTGCTATTCCCTTAAATGCTGCAGTGGAATTCCCTTTTTCCACAAAAAACGTTTTCAGACTATCGAACATCCTTTCTAATGCAAATTTGAACATCATAATGTTCACGAAAGGGATCGCATACATACCTCCTTATTCGAGACAATGAATATGGTACGCATTCTCTTACTCAAGCTACTTTAATTACAATTTACAACAATACATTAAATGTTTTTTATAATTTTTGTACCATTTTTATCACAAAGCGATTAGAGCAGAGCTACATAGAAATTTCGTAACTGTTTGAACTATCATCTGATCATTTCCCTACAATACTCACAATTTCTTCAACTATTTTACAGAAAGACGAAAACCCCTCGTTAACTAACTACAAAACAGATTACACTTTACTGAAAACCTGGCTCGTTATAAATTTAAATGCCAATGTTCCGTTCAAAACAAAATATGATATCGATGACTCAGTGGAATATATCACCACCAGTATTCAACGAGCTGCTTGGTTTGCAACTCCAATCCTGCCACGAAAGAAATGTCGAAAACTGCCAGCAGGAAATCCAGGAAATAATACAAGAGAAAAGAAGACTAAAGAAGAGATGGCAAGAGTCTCATCATCCATACGATAAACTTCAACTCAACAGAATCACCAAACATCTGAAAATGATACTGAAAGGACATCGAAGTCAAAAAACACACCAATATCTCACCAACTTATCTCCAACTAAAGATGCAGATTACTCACTCTGGAAGGCCACGAAACATCTCAAAAGACCGATAAAGCATATACCTCCAATAAACCGAGAAGATAGGAATTGGGCAAGAAGTGACACTGAAAAAGTCGAAACATTTGCAGAATATTTCACAAACGTTTTTCAACACTTTCAATCAGAGATCCACCGGGGAAAAGATGATGAAATAGAAAATATCTCGAAATGTGAAATCAAAACTCCCACTCAATAAAATGGTCCACAACAACTGAAGTTTCAAATATGTTAAAAGGTACACCAAAAAATAATGCTCCTGGATTTGATCTTATTACAGGAACTGTGTTTTAAAAAACCTATCAAAGAAGACCATTGCATTATTGACGTCAATTTTTAACGCCATACTTCAAGTAAGATATTTTCCGTCACAATGGAAATATGCCCAAATAATTCTTATTCCGAAACCTGGTAAACCTCCACATGAAGTTACTTCATATAGACCCATCAATCACCATGTCTAAAACCTTTGAAAAATTACTCCTCAACCGTTTATACCCGATTCTAGAAAGTGGAAATCTTCTACCCTCACACCAATTTGGATTCAGAACGAAACACTCTACAATTGAACAAGTTCACAGGAGAACAAGTTCACAAGTTCATAGTAGAAGAAATAAATTATGCACTAGAAAGAAAAGAGAATTGTTCAGATGTCTTTCTAGACGTCAGACAGGCATTTGATAAAGTGTGGCATAGAGGACTTTTGTACAAAATCAAAAAGACGCAACCACAATTTTTTTTTTAATTTTACAGTCTTATTTGACAGAAAGGTATTTTTAAATGAAAGAAGACAATGCAATTTCACAGTTTTACCCTATAAAATCAGGAGTACCGCAAGGAAGCGTGCTTGGACCTATCCTGCATTTATTGTACACCGCAGATCTTCCATACAATGATAATATTAGCACAGCTACTTTTTCAGACGACACTGCCGTATTAACAACAAATGAAAGTAAAGTTATTGCTGGGAAACTCTTAGAAGAACATCTAGCTTTACTAAGTGACTGGTTTAACGATTGGAGAATAAGAACTAATGACGACAAATCCATCATGTCACATTTACTTTAAAACAGAAAATAAACCATCGTGTCAATATGAAACCATACCCCAAAAAGAACGTCAAGTATCTTGGTATACACCTGGATAGCCGAATAACATATACATGTATATATGAAAACATAAACAAACTAAAAGAAAATAACTTGATTTAAAAATAAAGCAATACTACTGGCTCCTTGGAAAAAGATCAACATTCTCTCTAGAAAATAAGTTGCTCGTATACATTTGTTATTAAACCCATTCGGACTTATGGAATTCAGCTGTGAGGAACGATGTCGCTATCCGGTATATAAATCTTGCAACGTTTTCAATCCAAGACACTTAGAATGATAGCAAATACTCCATGGTTTCTTAATAACAAAACACTTCACAACGATCTACACGTACCTTATATACAGGAAAAAATCTCAAAGAATTTCAGGAAATATCAATCGAGACTTAAAACCACGAAAATCTCTAGCCCTCAAGTTACTAGACAACAGTGAAGAACGTCGAAGATTAAAAAGATACCATCCCTTGGATCTCAGATTCCGATTTCAAGAATAAATTACACTGTTATAACTATTATTTCTTTTGTTTATTTTAATGTTTTATTGTGTTGTACACATAGTATAAATACAAATAGTAACTTTCTAAATGTAAAAAGTAAAATCAATGTAGAATAACTAAATAGGAGGATTGTCACTAGACAACTCTTCCTACTCTACGTAGAAAATTTCTCTGTCATAACAATTGGCCATTGTTCTCTGTAATCATGAACAAATTGCAAATAAAATTTTAATTTTAAAAAAATCCGCAACCTACCATTTCTATATTGTAATATGATACCTATGCTACACTAAAGTATAAAGTGTTCGACTCAAAATTAAAATCCTCGACTATCTGACGACTAAATCAACATTAAAAATATTCGATAACTAATGGTTAAGTAACTTACGTTACATTTTCCACAAATCTACGCTTTAACAAAAAATAAAGTTAACTCTGAGTAGAGGAGTTAAGGTTGACAAGATAAAATTTTAAAATAACTTTTCCCACCTTTGCTAACATTCTAAAAAAGAAAATCAATTAGAGAATACGGAATGACATTCAATAAACAATCGACCGGATAGCATTAACTAAACTATTGACTGCATATCAGCTAACTATCCCTCGAGCTGCAATTCTACACCTTGTGAGTAGTGGCGGATTTAGAAGGGTGATTTCTGGGCTCCAGTTCCCATCCGAAATCAAAATGAGAGAATTATTTTTTTACACTATTTTGAAAAAATTAATGCATCACAGAGTTAAAATGTGTTCTTATAGAATTATAAATTGCCATCAATGTAAATTAAAAATGTAATTATGATCCTCCCAATTCTCATCTTGTATTTTAAAATGTAAATCTTTTAAATGGTTAGACGGAAGAGTAGACCTTATGGTCTGAGTCTCGCCAAAATAGACTAGACACTTTCATTATTATTCCGTTTCGATATTGCTCTCATACTCAACCCTGCCGCTGGATATTATTCACCTACCATTTAACATTTTTATTTTTGGCCAGGCTTTACTTTAGGAAAGGCAATTCAGCCTGATCCCCTAGTACCCATTTCATCCCTGCACCACCTGTTACTCTATTCTACTAAACTTGACAAATAGTATGGATTTAAACAATATATGAACCTAATGTATGAACTTAAAACAATATATCAACTTAAAACAATGTACAATATGGTCTTAAAACAATATATAGACAAGTTATATGTGCAAGTTGATATCTACATGATTATTAGAACCTTATTACTGTGTTTAAAACGATAAAAAAATTTCTAACTATATGGCACGTTTGCAATACGACTACGTTTTGACCTCTTCTAACTATGTTCGTGGGGAGTCCTAAATCTGCCAGAGTTTTTGAAAAAGTCTTCGGAAACACTCCCTCAGCCGAAATCACTATCGCATAGATGTTTACTTTGTCCAGCTACCAGATTGTTTTCATTTGTATTGCCAGTTTCTGGTATTTACTTTTCTTCTCTCCTTCTGCTTTAATGACATTGTGAGTGAGAGGTACGGCGATGTCAATTAATGTTGCTGTCTTCGCTGCGGCGTTAATCACAACTATGTCTGGTTTATTAAAATCGATGGTTCGATCCGTCAGCACCGGTCTATCCCAGTTCATGATAACACCGTCTCCCTCTAACATTGGTGGTGGGGTATACTTGTAATACGATGGTGTTGTAGCTCTCTGCGGCGTATTATACTTAAAACCCATTTCTTGGTAAACAATTTTGGCAAGCTGATTGTGACTACCGAGGTAGGCGTTGTTAGCAAGTAGTGGGCAATCAGCCATAACATACTCAATGGATTCACCTGGTCCTCCGCATTTCCTGCACTTATTCCGGACATCCATCCGTAGGATGTGCTTTTCGTAGTTTCTCGTTCTTACTACTCTGTCCTGGGTGGCCACAAGAAATCCCTCATTTTCTGAGTACAACTGTCCATCTACTAGCCAATCCTGCGACATTTTCATATCCAGTCCAGGTTCCTCCAAGAACCTTGGGAGCTTTCCGTGAAATGCTTTACTCCGAGGGTCTACGCCTCCTTCTTCTTGCACCACTTCCTCTGGCAGTTCTGCGGCTAGGTTGAGGGGAGTGTACCCAAAATCTTCTTCTCTTACTGCTTGGCTTATACTATCATTCGAGGACCTCAGACCTCTTCTCAGCTTTTCTTCTTGGACCCTACACATTTTCTTAACATTGATAAGCCCTCTTCCCCCTTCTTTACGGAGGAGATACAACAGTTGGCGTGAGGAATTCGGATGAAAGTACCTGAATTTAGTTCGCAGACTTCTGGAGGTATGATCTAGGTTGTCCAGATCGGTTGTTGTCCATTTGACTATCCCGAATGAGTAGTACCGCGTTGGATCTGCCCACAGGTTGATTGCAGTGATTACATTTCTGCCGGATAGCTTCGTGTTCAATACTTTTGTGACTCTCTTATATTTATCATGGTATAGAGACTTCAGTTGGGTGTGATTCATAGATTCGCTTTGAGGGATCCCAAGATACTTGTACACATCCTTTAGGTCGAGTCCCGCAATCTCACATCCCGGGTGACTTTTGGCGACTACCTTCCCACGATTTATGGCAAAGATTGCGCATTTCTCAAGTCCAAACTCATTCCAATGTCTTCACTGAATCGTTTGGTCGTATCTAAAATGCACCGTAGGCTTTGTTGGTTTTCGGTATACAGCTTCAAATCATCCATAAACAACAGCTGAGTTACTTTCCTACAGCCTTTCTTCACTTGGTATCCACCGTTCCTGGTTTAACAGCACTGACAAAGGATTCATTGCCAGGCAGAGCCACAAGGGTGAGAGTGAATGTCACTGGAAGATTACCCTTTCAATGTTCACCTCCCCCAGGTGCGTGTTACCCACATAGATGTTCGTCTTCCATGTCGTCATCAGTGCTTTAAGGCATGCTATAATATCAGGGGCTACTTTATAGATCTCAAGGGCCTTCAATAGCCAGTCGTGTGGCACTGAGTCAAATGCTTTCGCATAATCTATGTAGGCAATACTCAGGTTCCGCTGTTTGAGTTTAGGAAGCCGGAGAATAACAGCATCAATTGTCAGCTGGTGCTTACATCCCCAAGTTCCCCGGACACATCCTTTTTGTTCCTCCTCAATCAGACGGTTTTTCTCACAATGTTACTGGAATCTGCTCGCCAGTAGAGATGTGAATAATTTATATACCACTGACAGACATGTTATTGGTCTGTAGTTTTTGGGCTTGGTCTTCGCCCCTTTTTTTAACTCGCGGTACGTCCTTCCTTCTGTTAAATACCTCAGGAACGGTGAGGGTCTTTCCAGGGATTCAGTAAAAGCACGGGCCCACAGCGAATGTGTGGTTGAGAATACCTTGAACCAAACGTTGTGAAGTTTGTCCGGTCCTGGTGACTTCCAATTTGCTGTCTTCCTTAGGGAGTTCTTGACTTCCTGTTAGGACAAGCTGCTAATTTCCATAGGTTCAACTTATGAGTATTTACTTTCTATAATTTTGATTCATTTTCCAGTATTGACTAAAGCTCTGTTCTGGGATCTCACTTCTAGGTACCTGTTCGGTAATTGGCAGTTCGAGTTTCCGGAAGTACTTTTTCCGGTTAGACAGGAACTCAAAATTTTCTTATTTTCCTTTGTTAAGCTCATTGTACCTTCTTAACCTTGCGCCTTTTACTTTTGCCTTTTGTCTAAAGAGATCTTTTAGGGCCAGGAGTTGTTGAGGGCTCTCATTATCATTCAGGTTGATTCCAGACCTCCTAGTTAGTTTTTTCAGCTTGCTTCTTACTTTTCGGGATTTATTTCCCTTAAGGTACTCATCCAAGATGTCCTCCTGTGCTCTGAGATAATCTATGCTTTTCTGGAGTCTTATTTTCCAAACTGGTGCTCTCCATTTCCTACGTTCTTCTCCTCTTCGTTGTTTTGGGTAGTAGGTGCACTGACCGTTCATCTCAATTACAGTGACAGCGCCACAGTATGTGGTTAGATGTATTTCTTCAAGATCAGCATCTACGAGATGTTCTTCCATGCATTTGTTGACCGTTGCGATAAGTGGCCTAGAGTGGCATATTCTCTTTAGCTCCGGAAGGCAGGGTCTCAAGTTTGGGTTGGTGCCTCTAAAATATTCCAGTGTACTGCACAGTTTTCCCCGCACACATCTAACTAAATCTTTCGTCTGTAATCAATCATCTTCTGCTGGTTCATCGTTCGGCACTGCCACATCCGATCTACTACCTTCGTTCGCCACGCATACTTCCGACTCTTGGTGGCTATGGCTTAGCTATGTCTGGCTGCGTCAGTTTGTTCTTCTGTAATTTCTCTGCGAAGTTCTTCCAGCTGAAGGGTTGTTAGGTATCCCCTCTTTAAGATCATATTGCGCCTATCTACAACGTTTTGTTCCATTAGTTCTAATTCCGGGTATTGTGTGGTGAAGTCGACGTGTAACAATTGTCGATAGCCTGGGAGCGGGACTTCCTGGCATCTGTTGACTCGGTCGAAGCTTCTCATTATAGCCTTATTCATTTCCAGCGTCCACTTTATTCTCTTACTGCCTCTTGATCTGTTTACAGACCTTTCATCATGATCATCATGATCATCATCATCATCATCATGATCATCATCATCATCATCATGATCATCATCATCATCATCATGATCATCATCATCATCATCATGATCATCATCATCATCATTATTATTATTTTTATTATTATTATTTTTATTATTATTAATGTGCATCATGCACCACACTTTCCAAAAAGTTCTATATTCCCCTGGAGATCTTAAAACTTTCTTCAAATAAAATTCTGAATACGCTGCTAGCGCCACTGTTATAAAACAACTATAATGTTAAAAATTGCATACACTTTCTCACATTATCATTTATCGACAGATTCGGAGTAAAAAATGTAGTTTCAATACTTTTTCATCGAATTATCTACCATAATGTTTGTCTTCTGAGATACTAAAACCTGTTTTTTAGTTTGCATAATTTTGTTTCTTCAAAACCTCTACAGCGGTAACATCGACACACTCATTGCAAAGAAGTAGATGAAACGGGACGAACACAAATCTCATTTTCAATTACAAAGGGTCAAAAACATGTGAATAATACAATACCAAAATTACTCAATTTCATGTAACTAGGCATAACATTCTCGCAATAAACGGAGTATCATAAAATACGTCAATTACACATCAAGAAAAAACAAAAATGTCCTGATATTACAGAGCTGTCCATGAATGTGGTTGAAACGATAAAGCATTTTTAATGCGAAACAACATTCCAAAACCACGCTGAGTAGGTGTTGTACGATTGGAAGAGGAATCCCGATATTCTGCGGTGGGAATGTAAATTAAATTCCTCTAGCAAAAAATGAAATTATTCAAGTATTGACGACGAGTTCGATAGCAACCCACGAGCTATATTAAGCATAGTGTCAAGTGAATGGATTTTTTGGTTTTACTCAGCTAATGTTTGTAATACGAAACTTCTGTGGAAATAAAGTTACTTCGTCAAAATCAATTTTCCGCGTGGGTTTTGAGGAAAATAATAAATTCCACTTGAACATAAAAAACGAACGTACACAACAGTGAGGCTCAAACGAACACGAGGTTTTCAACACAAAGTTTTAAAAAAATTATTTTTTCACGAATAATTAATTTCATCGGATTCTTCATCAGAAGGAAGCAAATGTAGGCAAGAACTCACAATTTCATGCACAACAAACGTTCTTAATTTTTCCCTAAAGACTAGGAGTTTACGAAATCCTACCTCTACCTAATTACCCTTAAAAAGTAAAGGAAAATTTCTGTTGCAAAAATGTTATGAACACTGTTTACGCAGGTCTTTACATTATGATAATTCCAAGTAACATCTTTCCTCTCTCAGGAGCGACATTTTGACGAAATTGTAATTTCTAAGGATAGTACTACGTACATTCTGATAAATGTATGTGGTACTTTGCATACACTATGACATGAACAAAGAAGTGTCCAAATAAAACATTTCAAAAATAGAACCGTAAATTTGTTCCTGGTCTTTCATATTTTCAAATAGTTTGAATCAGGGTTTAAAAAGGAAAACAAATGAAAGAAAATGTCGAGTCTCATTAGAAAAAAACAGCTCACTGGATACTTCAAATTGTTCAACGCACGTGCATTCTCACAATATCTTGTACGATAATAAGATATACATTATTATAACTTCTTTGAATCCACTCTATTACGGAAACTAGACAAGTTCAACTAAGAATAATTTACAAATCCTCTCTCTTTACTCTGCTTCATTCATTTGTCTTATACTTAAAACTCCGTTTTCATTGAAAAGATTTCTAAGGAACTTCAGGAAGTGGATATTTCCTAAAAAAATAAACGCACGACTCACGCAGAACAAGTGTAAATGTCATGACGCCAACTGAGATTGCAAAGTATCTAAATTATTTATACATGTTAATACTCTGTGCTAATTTTATTAATAAAACTTAGGTCACTATTTTGTTTTACTTACAAAATAACGAAGAGTGCTCTCTACAAATAAGTTTTTTTTCACGAAAATATTGCCTATTTGATCGGCATTGCTTACATTTGTTAGCATTGATATATTCTGGGGGCCTTAAAAAACTCCTGCATACTTATAATTATTGCAGTTCAAATAATACCTTACACCTCACACATTTTACAAGAGAATTGAAGAATTCGAAGTACTGTCAATTGAGATTCATTGTTTCATATCAGCACAGATTAATAATAGTAGTGGAGAGGCAAAAATAATTAATCTAGCCACCAATTTCTATGTGAACTCCCCAAACTCCTGAATACTTCAAGTTTTGGGAATTAACCTACTCTCTTTCCTCTACAAGCTTCATTCTCAACTCTCGAAAGATAATTTTAGAGACAATATAGGATCATTACTTTAGTATGTGTCGATCACTATGTCAAACACATGCAGTGCTCTCCCTTTGCGCGAAATTAGTACTTTTGTTCCATGGATGATTAATGAGGATTCAAAGAAAATAATAGAACATAATGCGTGAAACCCAAACCATCGCAAATTAACTTTCGAGCGCTCACGGGGGCGGTAAATAGTCAGCTTTCCCTGAAAAGTACTTGCCGTTTGTACTCTTATTTTTTATTTTGTTATGTATTTGCAACAATTTGTGGAATTATATAGATTTAGGCGGAGTATGTGTAAACAATCTTTGAATTTTTCTCTCTCAACCCTCAATTTTGATGAATAAATTCGTAAAAAATGTACTTTTGAGAACAATAATATTACGGGTGACTCTCCAACTCCATTAACCTCTTGTAAAGAATATTCTACATATGAAATTTCCCACACCCTTTCGCCTGTTTACAATTACCTCGCGTTTTCTTAGTTACCCCCTCAGACATAAGCGCAAACAGCGAAGTCTCAACTAATAAACTATAGTAAAAAAAGCAGTTGCAAACTGCATATGACCACATGGGGGCAATAAACAAAGTTACTGTCCGGAAACAAGCAAGGGACCATCCCATCAATTCCGATCAAGGACCCATGGGCAGTGACGGATTTAATATTTACAAAAGAAATTATTTAATAAATACGTACTGTTATCCATTAATTATTCAAAATAAATTGTAGATATTAGTGCAGTAAAAATTCGAGATTAATAAAACAAAAGTATTAATGACATTCTCGCCCAAGGAAAATCCGCCACAACCTGGAGGAAAACCCGGGCCAGGATCGGGTTACAGAGATAAGCCAAGGTTGCATACAGATAGAAATAAACTATTAAAAACAAAAAGGAGCAAAATCAACATGTATGAAAAAGAAATCTAATCAGTATCTAGAGTACTATAACAATGGCGTTATAAAGTATGAGATATTAACATCACTTACATCATCCAAAGTCATACGATGTCATCATCCGAAGTCATATTTATTAGGAAATTTTAATAAAAGAAGTTAATGAGAGTTTCAATCTGTAAATTCTTTCACATTATAGAAACAGTAGCACATTAAAAAGCTTTTAACCGCAGATTTGAGGAGATTCAATTTATTTATATCTTTTAGATTTTTGGGAAGGGAATTATACAAAATTATTCCTGAATCATAAGGACCTCTTTGGCAAAGAGTTGTTGACACGCCAGGACGATGAATATTAGCCTTATTTAATATTAGCCAAAACGTATAAGGCGAGATAATTAGTCATCAGCAAGAACGAATACAGTTTTTGCGTTATCCAAGTTTTTTAGTGTCTTCCAATTCATCTCCCAGAACTTATTGACACTATTAACACATGAAACGTTTTCCGTACACTTTATTTCCCTGTATGGCCACGACTAAGAACATACCCAGTACAACATCTCTTGTGATTGGTTTTCACTACGTTACTTCTTATAGAAGATTGTCTTCCATATTTTCAAAATATTTATCGGAATCTTCACCCCTATCTTCCTAATCCGTTTTAGTTTCCTCGGAAATCAGTTATCTTTAAGAATATAGGTAGATATAACCACTTACAAGTAATCCCCACCTACCTGCCTACCGAAAACCGAGAAAAAAGGATGGAATATAATTGAAACGTAAAGAATGTGATTAAATGCAAGTTCATTCAGCAACACACATCCATTATACAATCAAAATAATAGCAAATAATTATGTTTGCAATTACCCCGACCCCAGAAAAACATGCGGTAAATAGTAAACTTGGAACTGTAGGGACTGCAAAATTCCTAGACGATATCAATGATTTTCTTGCCTTAATACATTACTGACAATATTAAATAACAAAAATAAATTACATTTCAATAATTTGCCCACTGTAGTACAATAAATGAAGAGCAGTAACTTCGAATATCAATCTCCTTGATAAGTCAATTTTCATGAGGTCACAGTGTCCCATCTACTGTTGGATTCACGAGCATGGAATTGTTATATTTCATCCATAGTGTCATCGACGTTTAGTTTTGACCATCTTTTAGTTTCTGTGACTCCCACAGCAGTGCTCAGATCACTTGCTTACATTTACCCCTTGTTTATATTTACCCTGCCTGACTCTCCTACACCAATCATCCTTCCTGTCAAAAATTTTGTTTATGCACACTCATTACCATAACTAGATAATGTGCTACTTTTTACAAGTATATTCCCCAATTGAAAACGTATACGAGAAAAAAGTTTCGATTACAGTTGAAAATATCGATAAATATAGTTCACGAACCTTTCAAAATGTATTAATTATTAATACAGTACAATATTATAAAAAAGACTTTCAAACAAAATGTAAAATTAGAACTCTTGTCACAGTAGACCACTCTGTAACTCTGCAAGTTGAAAATTGAATTTGTCAGAGAGAGATAAAGTTGTAACTTCTACATCATTTACTTAAAAAAAGAACATGGATTTAAAAATAAGCAATTTTTAGAGGTTTATTGCACCTTTAGGCCGTTATTTCTGAAGTAGGAAAAAGTTGCAAAAGATAAATTGCGCTTATACAAATTACCAAATAATGCAAATTAATTTTCATATAACTGTTGACCTACTCCTCACACAAAAAACAATTGCAAATTATAAACTTTACTCAAAAAGCAATAAATATTCATTGGTTGTTTTCAATACAAGACAGAGTAAAAATAAAAATAAAAAATCTGTATCCAATAGACTACGTTATCCCTAGTACAATACTAGTGACAATAGCAGTGTTTAATTCCATGATTTCTTCAATTTTCTTGGAGAAATGATAAAATAGAAACAGAATACACAAATCATAGAATTAAACCATATATTTCATGCTTAACAACAAATTGATAATGCTCTCTGAAGGGTAAATTCAATTTCCAATACATTGGAAACAATTTTTAATTCAAATATTAAAAAAAGTGAAATATGAGGAAACGAAACAAAATTTTATAATGAACTTCTCATTAAGCTCATTAATCGGTCATATTGGAAAGAATGTTTCTATATCATGGGAAGAAAGTTTATTGTGCAATTGTTTAATAATTTAAATTTATTTTGAAATTGAACTCATGTAAACTTTTTTGTATTAAAATTATGAGTGTAATGGAGTGAATGATCACATATTATCAAGGAAGTATTATCACTGTTAAACATAGACAAAACAGATAGAATTTTTTCACTTGATGTCAATAATATATACCCATCAATCCCTCATAGACACATTATAGATGCACTAGAATATTACATATCAGTCTACTACATCAATGTCATACTACCGGTGAACACACTACTAAAAGGAGTAGAATTAATTTTAAATTCCACTGAATTTATATTTAAGAATACTATCTACAAACAAACCCATGGAGCTCCGATAGGTGGGGTTCTGAGTGGATTATTTTGTGAATTGGCAATGAGAAGACTAGAAAGATCTATATTATCTAATTTACAGGTGAAATTATATAGGAGATATGTGGATGATACAATTATTATCACAAATGAAAAACAGATTACAAAATGCTCAACTCATATGATCCCAATATTGAATTTACCCTCGAAATGGAACAAAATAACCATTTAGATTTTTTAGATATCAAAATATATAGAGAAGAAGACAAACTTTTATGCAATTGGCACAGAAAAAACACAGATTATGGGAGAACACTAAACTACAATTCTGCACATCCTAAGACCATGAAAGTTGCTATCATACACAACTTCCTACATAGGATGCTCAATGTTAGTGATGATATATTCCATAATGAAAACATCAACATAATAAGAAATATTCTTCACAATAATGATTACCAAAAAAATTTCGTAGACAAAACAATAAAACAATTCTTTCAGAAGACCAAACACATAAATTCTGCATCCCAAAACAAGAATAACATGAGTACTATGATTGCTGTACCCTTCATTCCTGGACTAACCAGGAAAATTAAAAAACCTGCAAAGAATACAACATTCAGACAATCCACACAATTAATAATAAACACCCCTTTGCTAAAGCACACTTGGACAAGACAGACAAAAATGAAATGACCAATCCAATATATACAATTCCATGTACAAACTGTGACCTCAATTATATTGGACAGTCAAAACGTAAACTAATGACTTGAATACGTGAACACTATAGTAATATACATAAAAACAAAGAAGGGGTATAAATATACATATTGGGACAACAGGCCATAAAATGGATTTTGAAAATACAACTATTGAAGATTATGAACATAATAAAGAAAAAAGAATCATAGCAGAATCAATTAATATTAAAATTATGAATACACAAGTTGAGTCTAACATATTCACTTCAAAATATGGCACAATATTAAATATAATAAAAAAACAAAAATAAAAACTATAGACAATCCATTCCCTCATTTTTCCCCCACCACGTTGTTACATCATGCCAAGAACACAACTTGTGCCACACATTACTGATAAGTCTCAGTTCGTTTGGTCACAGCTAGAGGACAACATCCAATATCGCGCAACAGGCTACGACTGAGGGACCCACAACTAGACGATACATGAAGCAGGAATAACATGAGATATGTTTAATAAATGTAATGTAACTTTTAACCAATAATGCACATGCATCGTATGAATGTTTCAGGTTTGTACTTTATCACATATTCAAGTCAAATATTTATAACAATTATACTGAAAATTCAGAGATATGTTATACTAGATACTTTTATATATTTTTTATAGCAAATATAAGGTACGCAATGTGATTCACAAGAAGGACTTTTTACAATTTTATTAAGAAGAAGAAGAATACATCTGAAGATGGGGAACATACATCCCCGAAACGTTATGTAAAAATACGAACTGTAAAAGAGTTTGTGCGTCCTTAATACAAACATGTTGTCATAAATAAGGGCACTGCCAAGCAGTTTATCAATTTAAAAGACAACATAGTCTTATCTATTTTATAATGATCACATATTTTATACGATGACTGTCTGTATACCACCTTTTAAAAATTCAACTTCCTACTAAAAATGAAATTGCTACTGGGTAAATTTACTTTCAATTAAAATTAACTAATCTGATCAAACCAACTATAAGTGTCAACCGTCACAGAGTAAACATACATGTTACAGATTGAACAGAGAGGAAGAGTATTATTTTTTTACAATTGTCTTGATTCTATGCAAGTGAAATTAAAATTTTAAGAACTAACTAGACTCAAATATTAGGGAAGAAACCATATCTAAGCAAGAAATTCAAATATATAGTTAGATGAAGTAAATCCCTAATAAAAGATGACAACCTATAGAAAAAGCTGGAGTAACTTATTAATCCATACCTTTAAAGGATCTAATTTTTTTTTTCGCAATTTAAAGCTTAGTAAGAGATTATTTCGAATGTGCAACGAAATAGACGCCAAAATTCTTATAAGTATTATTTAATAAATGTACCCAATATAATTTTAAATAATATGGCCAACAATTAATTTGTAAATGATTGCTCAAAATTCATAAATACTTTGTTTTTCATTATGATCTCTAGCGATCAACTGGCTCAGTAAACATCTCCAATCTCTGACGAGCAGACGTCTTCATGACTGCGATGCCAATTTTGAAGATGTATTCAAATGAGCACAATATTCTTATGCAGAAGAATACAGCGATGAATAGAAAATAAAAAATCTGTTGATATTATTTCAAGCAGGTGTAGATCAGTTTTGAAATGTTCTAACGAGCCTAGATGTTCGCAAACGTTATAAGTGTTCAATACCAGGGTTTCACTGATTTGTGTGAGGTGACATTGCGGATACGGAAATTAAGTGCAGTTAAAACGTAAATATATCAATGAATATATAAAGTTACACCTTTACAAAATTCATAAAATTCAAATTTTTAATTCAAATATTTCAATCTTTTCGTATTCCCAATAAACCACAAGAGGAACCACTTCATTTGGGTCATCATAATCATTGCCAGCGTAATGCCACCTTCCTTCCATAAAATAAGGTTTTTTGTTCTTGTTCTTGACCCCATACAGCACACATCCCGCCACTCAAAAATGACAAACCTTTCTGGCTGTCTGCCCATTTTGGACATTGCGCGCTATATGAGAGTGGGGCGTCGTATCTCATCCAGTATAAATTGTCATGCCACGAACCCTACGCCCCTGTTGTGATAAGCACGCAATCCAGACACATCATTCATATAAAATCTGCTATGACAATGAAATTCTAAATCTTCTCTGTATGAAATTCTTGACGACGTTATATTATCATTTTTATTACAATCTTTTTGGACATTATCTATCATCCTTACCTGTTTATATCTTCACAACAGGTGTATTTTCATTTTGCAACGTTTCGGACGTTCCTGTCGGTGCTACCGGACGCCTGAAGACGGACGTTGACAGAACGTCCGAAACGTTGCAAAATGAAAATACACCTGTTGTGAAGACATAAACAGGTAAAGACGATGGATAATGTCCAAAAAGATTGTAATAAAAACGAGAAATTCTATGTTTGCAAAAATCAGGAGTATGTAGAAGGATATAAATTAATCAATCATATGCATGCTGGGTTATGCGAAACTACGTACACCGGTATCAAACATTCAGCACACACTCAGATTCTGCAAGAGCATTTACCGTAAGTTTTCGATCATCTTATTCAGAATGTCAAGTTTTCATAGTAAGTAAGAGAACACTCACGTCTCCTCAACAAAACAATAATTGCTCACCTCTGCAAAGGAAATATTCACAATCCTAAAAGTTTCCAGAAAAGAGATCTGGCACAAAATATGTCAATCCATTTCTTACAATCTTACAATTAGTGCACACCGCCGTTTCACAAAAGGATCAAAGATTAGCGTTAACATACGGCGCAGCGGAAATGCAAGAAAGATGCAGAGGTAAATGGACAGGTTGACATCGTCACCACACAGCCAAGCGTGAACGGTCTCTGAACGATGGATCAGGAATCACATTTAGAATAAAATAATATAAAAATATGAAGTTGCGAGGTACGAACATTTCCAAAGAAATTCAAGCATAATATTTTAGTTGGATAAAATGCTACCCCATTTCTTACATAATTTTTATTTAAAAAACAACTTTACATTTGCTACGGAATTATGAAGTGATTTGCACCAGAATACTAATTTAATAAAACAGTAGCGTTAGAATCAATACTTATACAATACTACGAAACGAAGTCGCTCGATTGTTTCGGTAACTACAGAGAGGATCCTATTCCGATTTTCACTAATCTCTGACGTGTTTCATGAGGAAGGTTGAGTTATATAATTTACCGAAATTTTGTGTAAATTAATCGGCCATGTTATGAAGTCATAAAAAATAAATAAATCTTCGATTCTTGCTTACACTTAATTATATCGAAGAGAAACTGAAACATAACAAAAATTCTTGTGAGATACGGGAGGTGGGGGTTGTTAATAAGAAACAAACCAATTACATTAACACTGCATAACAGTGCTGTAGCTCAATTAGTCCACGAAAACTCATCTTGCCTTCCCCTCGCCACTATTCTTGTTGTTTTAACATTAACTTTACGAGGCAGATAATCTAACGATGAGCTCATGCCATGGTTAAGCATCCAGTTACTTACACGGTACGGGATTAATGAATTTGTTGCCAGCGTTGAACTTCGAACTCTTCATCCCTCCTCTGACTATACTGTGGGTCTCACACTAGCGACCCCATTTCATAGCGACACGCTACAGAAAGACAGCGAAAGAACGACAGAGAGAAATAATATCAACATTCAAAATTCAATCTTACTTGTTTTCCACAAGGATTTCTGTCGAAGTCACAATACCGGAAGACTTGCCGAAAGCATGTTCACACGTTACAGAAAGCAAAAAATAGTGCATTGCCAAAAATACAAGAGTATGCAAATCTTGTTCATTTATTTTATTAATTTAAAGTCTTACGGCGAAGTTCAGACCGTAAGGCCTGCTGTTCCACCTAACTTCAATGAGTAAGAGGGAGTTGGGAAGGCGAGATGTTGGATTGTAGGGGAACATAGGGTACCGAACTGACGCCTAGAGTAGGTGATGGAAAACCCAGTTGAATACCATACCTAGTTCCACCGAGTGTGGGATCCGACTGCTAGTAGTAATGGGCTTAACGGTAAGTTGGGAGCGAAGACGCTAGCACTAGACCACCGCTGTCAGCATTTTTGCAGCCCAAGAAACAAATATATGTACCACAGTGATGAAACAGCCCCACTGTGCTGGAGTCCCCTTTGTGAAAGCCTGTTCAACGCTGCCACCTCGTGTTGAATCAATACTGGAGGGCAGCGAGTATTACATTTTTTCAGGCAGACGGTTCTACATTTCTCTGAAAGGAATATATCTCGGGTTCGGGCGCTGCCTACTGAAATCGCTTAGCGTGGAAAATGAATGGCACCTCCGAGTACGACGGGAGGATCAGAGAGGAAAGAAAGGCGAAATGACAGAGTAGAAAAATTGCCCGAGTGAGGAAATGCTAAAGAACTTCCCTGAGGGTTCAGCTTCACGGATTGGGTTGGTATTTTAGAAGTCTGATATTGAAACTGCGTGACAGGAAAATTACCCTGTGATGAGAAAGATTCTTACCAGCTCGTATGAATTTTACTTTTGTTGTCCAATGAAAACGAAGTCAGTTTATTAAGTAGGAAATAAGACTGTCTCCAAATTTGAGTTTGGGACTAATGAAGGTGAAAGTCGAAACGATTTCTTCCAATCTGTGAGCGACTTATGTTCAGTATATAATTAATCAGTAAAAAAACTGTAGCAGTCCTCATTCAATTTATGAAACAGCAACGTTTGGTAACTCACTTTGTCCTCAGATCGACAAAGAGTCACTGCTTACTGATCTAGTGATATGAAGAATTGTTAATACTTCATAATCTGTCATATTCTAAACATTAGGGAGAAAATATGTCCTCAGGTAACTTTTTTAATCCTCTCTAATCAGTAATTTCAAGTCCAATCATTTAATGAAACATTCTGGGGTATAGTACAGGAAGTTACTAGTAAAACGACTAAATGGTAAAATACCCAGACTACAAAGCTTTCTTGTCATTTACGATGACTCCATTTCTGCTCTCCCAATAGAGAGCAATGTCACCCTATCAAACTACGAAATTCCAAACCGCATTGCAGTCCAAGAAGTAGCTTGCAATTCATAATATTAGTTAGCTTTTTGGAGTTAAAGAATAAAGCAAGAATGTTCAATCCTGGCCTAAAATCTTTTCTAAACGAGAATATGAATATTTTAATATGTATGTATGTATGTATGTATGTATCTCGTTTCGGCCAGCTAAAGACCACGAATGACGAGTGCCAGTAATGCTCAGTTTTTGTGTGAGTTTACTCACTAGACACATCGTGAATTTTACGGACATCGGAGGAACAGCGTCTAGATAGGATCCAGATTGCTGTATCCGTTTATTACAACTGTGGTTGTTAGTCGCAGAGGGTATGAATATTTTAATAATTTAGATTTAATACTAAATTAAAATTTGATGCATAACAATTGTTCAATTGCGAAATTATGTGTTCCAGGAGAAGCGTATATACGTGATGTTAATCGAAAAACACTCTTTTAAGCCCCGTGTACAGCATATACCATTCATAGGAATACTCCATTCATAGCACACTTCGAAAAATTAAAAATTATTCAAATTAATGTGTTTATATGACAAATAAAAATACAACTCTCAATTCTATTTACTTAATGAATAACTTGAAAATATATTTTTCATATTACATGCATAAAAAGAGAAATTACAGTTAGGTAACTAAATAGAACTAATCCCAAAAATAAGTTTAAAATTTGCAATTAATATTGTGCATTATCACGAGCCGGAAGGTAATGATACGACTCTAGAAGAAGAAAATGTCATCTGGAGAGTGCAAGCTCGTTAAGTGCCGAACACTCGCGGCCTTTCGCACGCGAGGGAGCACGTTGGCACCCATAGAATATGCCTCATTGGCATCGATAACTAGATGACCCGTTCCCATGAGACTGTGCTCTCGCCTTATAAGCAGAGTTGATGAGAATTCTTGGAGTTTCGTGATGCAGCCAGGTTGTAGTTGACACTGGACAGCACGGTTAGAAGTTTCGAAGCTCAAATCGATTAACTTTTTATACATGCTTCATTAACAACGTAAATTATATTTTCATGTAAATCAGTGTTCTGCCGGAGAGTGTCGCGGCACAACATAATAGAGGTAAAGGTGTAAATACGGGTCCCCTTTTTTGTTTAAGAATTAAAGTTTCTTCTTTTTTTGCAAAATACAGGAATTTTTTGCTTTAATGTACAATTAGAACATGTTTATTAATAATAAGAGGCAAAACGTCAATTAATATCAACTTTTGGTACACAATTTTTTAAAAGAAAGCTTGAAAAATGACCCTCCAAAAATGGATGTAAACACGGTCCTGCCATTTATAATTCAGAAAACCCCATAAAATGTTTTCAAAGTGGGAAAAAATACAAAATAAGCAACGTACTTTATTCAGCAATTAAATTTAAGCAGATACTTAAGATAAATCACTGCGAAAAATGTAAGAAAATTCAAAATCAAAAATATATAACATCGCAGAAATAAATTACTTTTTCAGACTCGGCACAATGTGTACCCACGTTTGACACATTACACACATCACCCACACTTCTCCACGAGTGTCTCGTGGGAACTTGAAGTCATGAAACATGCAAGTAGCATCTGCCGAGGTTGATGTATCTTCATCATCAGTATCCATATTTTCATCGGTGTTTTGAAGTGGAGGGTCGCGGGAATCCGATGTCCAATGAATAGTCGGATGGTTCCTTGCGTTGAGAGTTCTTTTCCTGAGAGCTTTTGGTCTTTCCACCCCAAGCCACAAAAATAAAGAAAAAGAAAGGTGATGTAAATACGAGTCAACCTGTGAGTGGGCCCGTATTTACACCAACCCTACCTAAACAAAATGGCTAGTCACAAGTAAACTGTTGATGATTTCGGCAAAACAAATACTTCTAAAAGTTGCTTAAGATCTCTGCTTTACGGATATAAATATGAAATTGTTTTTAACTAACTATAAGAACATAAAAAAATCAATTTCACACAGAGTTCTCTACAAGTTTCATTTCACACACAAACTGACACTGCCTCCTTACAGCACGAAGAATGGTTTCCAACTGCTCGCTGTTACCTCCCACCAACACGTGGCACAGCTTACAGCCCACATCCCCCCCCCATCCTTACCAAGGAGGGATGCCCGTATTTGCCCCATGGCCATTTGCATCTTTTCCTCTACCATCAAAATCGCGTGTTGTCGCGAAGAAGTTGATCAGGAAATTAAGAACGTAAGATAAAAAGCGAATATAAATTAGAATAAGTTTTATTATTGATAATTACTAGGTTCTAAGATTTAATAAATGTATTATAAGCTGAGCAATTAAAAGTGATGTGTCAAATATAGCGGTATTTCTGTAGTTCAATGGAAAATGTGGCCTAGTTTACTTTTGCACAATAGTTCAACAGTAGAGGAATCGCAAACAAACAAACTAAACTCCTACATTCTTGAATCACAGAAGGAAACCACTCATGCTTGTTATTTGTAATGTTGCCCTACGTTTGAAATACTTGTCCACAAATGTATGTTTTTGAAAATTATAATAAAGACAAGAAATATATCTCTTACATCGGAGCTCCCTAACTATTAAAATTAAGAAATGTAGAGGTGTTCCCCTACACATAAGTTTCGAAGTCCAATGAGCCCGAGATTGAGTCAACTCTTCTGTCTCTTGTAATGTGGTGGTAATTTTGTGTTTTTAACTGTAATGGAAAAGTGTTTGAGATCCCAGCTACATTCAATCCCGTAAGGCAAGGAATGAAAGTGAAAAAAGTTTGATTTGTACTCTTGGGTTCGTGATATATTCTACTCACGAAATGGTGCGACCAAAAGATGTGAACCAAGTCACGTCAATTCAAAATATAATCATCGAATCTAAATTCATTTAGAGCTATTAAAACACTAGCTTGGTTCGGAATTACAACACGTTATTAACTTTAGTTTCCCACAAATTTTACTAAGTACAAACATCCTGAAGGTATTTTTCTTGCATTTGAACATTCGGTGAATTTAATGTTACATCACTGCTCGTTTCTTACAGCACTTATGTAAACTGACTTCTCAGTATGGATTTACTATCTTCACAGCAAATTTAAAATCAGTGAAATTTAACTTAAAAATTTAGTTTACACGTTAAGAACCCAAAATCACCCCGAGCTTTCCTCACAAGAAATAGATTGGATTGCGAAAAACGACACTGTTGTCGATGTCTAGGTGATACCCAAGCTTGGAGCCTGGCTGGGGCGAAGACCAAAACAGCGCCTGGGAGTGAAACCTACCAACGAGCTTAGAGTCTTATTATATTATAGACATGTAGTGACCGAAGTAATCAAAAAACATTGTTTATATAGGAACTTATTACTCCATGGCAACTAGTGGGTAGTTAAGCTGTAAAATGGCGTCCACCTTAATAATAGTGGCTACTAGTTGCCGGTGGAGGACGAACTCAGTCACTGCTCGCCCACTTCAAGATTGTTGACGGTGGTAGTAGGGTATGGCTTCAAATGGGACCTATTACAATAGGCCGATAGTGGCTGGTCATTCCTGTTTCCGCGCATGAATATTCGATGACTTCATTGTCTCGAGTAATAATAAATATGAGATCGCGATTTACCCGCCACCAGTGGTGTAATGTAATAGGTCTCAAACACTAGTTACCGGGAGGTTCAGCCGCTAGTGGTCCGTCACTATTAGCCTACTGTAATAGGGCTCTTGCTGGTGCGATGAGGGTCTGTTAAATAAATTAAAATAAAAGGGAAAAATAACAATTAAATGGAATATGAAATATCATCAAGAACTTACAAAATATGGTTTTATGACAAATTGTTTTACCAAGTATGTTTACTTATAAATTTTGTTTTATAGACGTCGATAAATTAAATTAATTGAAGATTTCTAGATTGAAAATTCAAAAAGAAATTAAAAATGGCTCTGGAATCTCGAGTACTGGGGTCTGTTAGTCTGAATATAAAAGGCAGATTATTACAGGGAGTCAGCGTGGCTCAGTGGATAGAGCACTGAGTTGTTGACTGGATGGCCGGGGATCGATCCCCGGTGAAATGGGGATTTTTATTACAACATCCAACCTCCTATAAAATGAGTACCAGGATCTATCCTGGGGTCGAACCTGTCGGAGCGAGATGCTGACCACATCTCCTTCTAGTGTCGGGGTCAAGAAATCGCTAGTCTACCCTCCGCGAAGGCTAAAGCCCACAAAGGGCTGTAATGTCAGATAAGAAAAAGAAAATTATTACAAGTATGTAAGATAAACAGCGTTGTTCTTGGTGCTACAGCTACTGTGAATTTATCAATCGCAACTACGCTTTTCATGTTCAATCCAGACGCTCATTATTATTCGAAATTCCCATCTTATAACGTAGACGAGGATAGATTGATCGCAGAAGTGTCATGCATATTTTCCTTCTTTGTAGGAACTGGACACGAGAAGAAAACAGATAAGCGACAAAGCGCGGTGGGAAACAGGAAACTATTTTCACAAGAGTGTAAAGGGAAAAGAGTAGACGGGAGGCAGGTGAAGAGCGAACAGGAGATAATTACTCTTGAGATTGTGACGCCAGGCCAGGAGAGCAAATATCAAGTGATGAGCAATAATATAGCGATGGTAGAGTTGTGGTACCCGAAGATGAGTTAGCGTCGAGAGCCCTTGCCACTTACCACGGGGCAACCGCCTTATTGAATTGATCAGGTAGAGGTAATAGGAATGGTGTGGCAACGGCTCTGGAGAGTAATTATATCGCCTCGCTGAGTGGAGTGATGAAACAAGTTGAATGTCGACGCTTTCACAATCGTTTACGGTTCTCCCTTATGGATGGATATAGTTAGGGGGAATAAAAGGGAATTGAACAATTGGAAATAATTACATTTGTGGCACATATTTGAACCATTGACTCTTATAATTCAGCAATTAAAACAAAAATATCAACGGCAATATAATTTTTGGACTACATATTTTATCATAAATAATGTTGTAATTTCAAGCTTTATTAACATAACCTTTAATGAAACATTTATCGAATAAAGGCAATAAAGATGAATTAATTTGTGTAGATGTATGAGCAAAGGTATAGCCAGAATTTTAAAGTGAGAGGAACAAAAATGCAAAAAAGAAAAAAGAAAACGCCCGAAAGAAAGGCATTTATAGATTAGTTATAACTATGACGCTGTTATAGATTAGTGGTTACATAACAATTTCATTAATTGCTCTTAATACTTGCTGTAATACGTAATGATTGATGAGTGTGCGATGGTATCTTAGAAAAAAATAAGCAACTTTTATTAAGGAAAATAGTTCATTTGTTATTCAAAGTAACATAGTTAATTCAAAGTGTACCACAATTACATCAACAGCATTTGATGTAATTACATATTTCTAAGAAATTCTCAAGCATTTTCCTCACGAAAATATCGCCTGTTCCACTTATCGAGTATATGAGCATATTCATGTACGGGCTTACCTGACAGCAAAGAGCGCTGCGCTGTAATGTTTAAGGCTTAGGTTTAGGAACACAATTCACATGTCCCGTAAATACTCTGCCAGAAACCAAACAACCAACTGAGGCGCATACACAAACGATTGATCAACAATTATTTTCGTTTTTATAATGTTTTGCATAGTTTATCACATTGAAAAGCAGAGGGTGAAAAAAGTCAAGGGGTTTCAAAAACATCGAAGTTTCATTATTCTGTGATCAGTTTGACATACTACACATTCGGCTGGAAAGTCCAATTTTTTCATTGACAAACAACAAAAATAGCAAGGGTAAGCAAAATAGTAAATTGCCTCAGCAAAATTAAGGAAAGTGAGAGCGTTTAATTGAGTCCAATAGTTTCCGAAAAAATTCCTTCTGCCTATCTTCACGTAACCCAAAAAAGGCACGTTCAATTACTATTAAATTGACAACACGCAAAAACACCCAAACATGCAAATAGGATCTGAAGTGCCAATCATAAGGAAATTCATACCCTGTGTGGTGTCACTGTTTGGTACTCTCTATGGGAAAAAATGCGAAGAGTTGGTAACGCTGAGTACACTTAACTTCCGGATACTGAATATGTTCTATGACTCTGTCCATAATTTTAGTATATTTGTGCATGTTTTGCAATAACAAGATAAATGTATATGATAATATCCTAAAATGTCAAGATATTGATTAATTTATGATTTTTTTCTTTCTTTGCCCAGGAAAAAGGCGTCAATTACATGAAAATATGTAAGAAGTAGCGGTCGATCCCTCTGCAAGGTCCCTGGCTACGTTTCTATGAATGAGTCAGAGTATGGAAATTGTTTTCGTCGGCATAATATCTTCAAAAAACGATAATAAAACAAATGAAAATAGAATTTTATAGAATTTCGATTTGTCCTTTTTAGGAACGAATACATTCTTCCCACTGTTTCCTTCAACGATCATTGCTCATTGCGGTTAAAAACATATCGTTCTCAATTCCATACCAACCAAAACGTTCCTACATTTAGAAATTAAAGATGTGTCGACAATGTGAAGTTGTCCAATTACAACGCGTTTAATAAAATAAAATAACCCCTCTGAAACTTCAAACTGTGAGTTCTATCAAATGCAAGTTCAAAATGCTACGCAAAGACCACACCGATCTTACAAAACAAAGTCCAATCCATCACGTAGTATATTCCCATACATCCTTCCTTATTCGTTTGAGCAGTGTATGATAGGCTACCGCACCTAAGAAAGTAAATCACACAACACAAATACAATGAATTCAACCGGTTGTTAGTGCTTTACATAGACCACAGTAAAAAATACAGGAGTACATTGCGGTGCTCTCCACTTTTTTGAAGACCAGGACACTGCGCTCCCGTATTTCCAGCACGCTTCCTCACATTCCGTCCTTAGTCTTTTCCTCTATGCTAGCAAAGGCTAGTTCCGACTGAAGCTATCTTTCCGTCGATACGTGCTATTAAGTGGATATCAGCAGAGGCGGGTAAATTTAACATGAAATTTAATTTAGTTAACCGTTAATCGGTTACTCCAAAAGTTAACTTCGTTTATCGTTAAAGCGTTAGTTTGCTGTTGAAAATTTAACGGAAGTTAAAAGTTAATTATATAATTTTAATGTTAAAGCAACCAAACAGTCAAGCATTCTACAGATACTCAAATATGCAATAGTTCATTATAACATAGGTAACCCAGACTGCGTAGAGAAGGTAAATAAAACTATGTTATATTTATTGTGTTTCTTGTTTATTGTATTTGAAGCAGCAAGAGAATATATTCCTCATGCAACATTACCTTGCATAAGGTGAATTTTTCCCTTCCTGGACATTAACATCTGAAAATGTTCATCTGAGAGGCATAAGGCTCACCCCGCATAATATATTTTCCAGTGGAAGTCGTCAAACCGTACTGTTATATGTATAATATTTTCTTGTGCGTAATATGCAGTTAATATACGTCGAAAAAAAAACACTGAACGCAAATACATCAAGATCGTCAACTAAATAATACTTGTTCTTTTTTGTATTCGGTTTCGTTCACTCTGCATTTTGAATTCAAGGTCAGTCCTCAAGTCGGAGTGTGGGGACAGAAGTGGGGAGAGGGTTACCGCAACCCACTATAATTACTAAATCTTAATTTTTTGTGTAGATTCGCCAATGAAATCCCTAAATTTTTTACGTAATTGAATGGCCATAGTACGTATCACCTTATCTGAGTATCCCTTGTTCCCACAACTTCCTGTCACCCGATATGTCCTTGAGGACAGCTGATTTCCAATTTTATGTCTTTCCTACGACGCATAGCGTGAGAATCTCTGCCGTTCTAAGGAATTGAGCTCTAGACATTTATCGAGGCAGAAGCATATGATGTTCGAGCTTTTATAAACATTTCATGGGAAAGGACAGGCACCCCTGATGGTCCTTGAGCAATAACAAACCGTCGGTTCAGACGATGGGAGGTAAGAGGTTTGTTCCAGCAGAAAATTCCGAACAGTTCGGAAAGGTTCGAAATTCTCTCGGGATTTCCTCAGTGCGCATGCGCGGTATTCAGGACGGTTCCGAACCGTTCGGGATTGTTTGCTGCTGGAACATCTTTTACACGCCATAGTTTAAAATTCGTCCGTTAGATGTCGCATGAACTTGGCAGCAGGTTTATCTCGCGAGGAAAAAATAAAACGATACAGATGTCCTTCGACATGGCGCGTTGATCAAAGGGCAAAGGCGCTTTATCAAGTTTTCCAAATAAAAACAACACAAAAATTATTTTAAATTTGAATTATGTATATTTAAGAGTATTTAAAAGAGTTATTGAGCAACAATTTTTTAATGTCCGTATCAATATATGTTGTGGAAAAATTATTTCTTTATTTTTTTAAAAGTAAGGTCCTAATGACCTTGAGTCCTAAAGCTCCACAAAAAATATTTTTAAAACCTTTTTTTATATTTAGTATTTTAATAAAATGTTTGTAACGACGTCTTAATTCCCAACATAATTTTCTATTTTGATATACGCAACAGCCAACAATGCGCCCAGTCGACGGTTAAACCTCAATGAGTTTAGTGGAATGAAATGAAGATGGGAGGTAGTGTTGGGTCGGATCCGACCCGACTTCTGTATAATGAGGTTTCCGGTCAAAATAGGTTAACAATGTCATTTTATAACAACATTGATTAATGACGTACTGCACATTTAAAAAAACTTTAGAAAAGAATAACAAACAACATTTTCAAGTTTTGATGGGAAAATGTGAACAAGTAGCAGTTCCAAAATGAAATACATCTAGTAAAATTAGTACAAGTAAAAATAACCGTATTTAAAAATAAGATAAAAATTAACAATTAGCTTGTTAATAATGGTACATTGTGATTTTATATCTCTAGATAACACACGGAAGATCAATGAGCGGTTGAGTGTATCACCGCCGGGCACCCGAATCTAGAGTTTTTCGTGTTGTATCAAGAGATAAAATCACAATGTACCATGATTAATAAGCTAATTGTTAATTTTTATCTTATTTTTAAATACGGTTTTTTAAGGACCGATGGAAAATTTTGCGATTAGCCGATCTTGAGATTGCAAGATTTTATTAAAAAATTCAATAATGTTTTAATCCAAGATAAAATTATAAAAGTAATACATTTTATAAATAACTATCTCAGAAACGTCGAGTAAAAATATCAATGTCCTAGTCTCAACAGTTTTGCTAGCATAAATTTTCAAAGCTGACCCATTCCTTCAAAACGCTAGCAAAGAGTGTTTTTTTTACCTTTTTACACAATTCAAAAAACTCAGACACAAGCTCATACATTTTTATATATACTTACTTTAATATCATGTATATTTTCACACTTTGAATAGAAAATAAAGGATAGTAAAATATAACAGATGGCGAACAACGAAAAGTATTAAATCACAAATAGAAATTAATCAAAGAAATGAGTTGTGAAATGAACTGAATCTAATGAAAGTAGAAATGAAATATACAGAATTAAATAAATGCAAATATAATAAAATGAAATATACAGAAAGTTTATTAAAAACACAGTTAGGTCTTCATAACCTACGAGATTTCAGTTACTGATCGGAAATAATAAACAGGAAAAATGTAACAGAAGAAGTTCAAAATGGTCCGAAAACCGAAAGAATAATTCAATTAAAAGAGTAAGGTCATGATATAACAGGCGAGGTTAAAAGTAGTCCGAAAGTCGAAAGAATAATCCAATGAATATCGCAAGATCGAACAAAACAGGTAGCACAATAGAGAACTTTACACGGCGATGTCAAACAATCGAGTGATACTCGCTTCCTTCCCGCTTATTTCCCCCACCGCCCACGAACCACACGGGTGACTGACCGTAACCACAGTTCCGAACTAAAAATCTCTACAGAAATCCAGAACTCTCAGAACGGTTCCGAACGGTTCGGAATTCCTCGTTTGCGACTGCTGGAACAGCGAACTGGGACAAAATGTTCGGAATTATCACTGCTGGAACAGCGCACAAATGGGATTTCGCTTCTGCGCTTGCGCGAGATAGTTCAGAACAAACCGGGATAGCTGCTGGTACAAACCTATGATAAATTTCTGACCAGGCGCGCTGCGGCACACTCTGTTGGGAACAATGCAAAACACTGACTGAAGTGAAAGGAAAATAAATGTAACGGAAGTTAATAAAAACGTTCATGGTTTTAGAAATCACCTTAAAAGTTAAAAAGTTAAACAAAATGTTAACTTGGTAATTAACGATTAACGCGTTTCTGTCCAGCTATGCATATCAGTAGTCGTGAAAATTTCATGGAGGAACTATGTAGATACGAAACATTTTCCAATCAGCAGAAATGGACTGATACAGCAAACTTTTTACATTAGTTCAAGAAAACAAGTCCTACGGAACTGTTCTAGCAATTTACATCAAAATGGAAAATTATTATTTTCTAAAAAATAATTCATACAAAAGGATTATATCATTTTACTGAAAAAAATGAACCATATTCGTGGGTTCAATCGCAAACTGACAATATTTTATAGTTTTCAGTTTTATTAAGAATGTGTCTGGGCGACGTAAGATTTAGCAAAAATATTAGTTGAATACAGATTACATGGAAGAAAACCACGAAAAAGGGGTTAATTTATAGAAAATCAGCAAAACGAATGGTGAAAATGTGAAGCCAATAGAAGTGACTTATCGCACAAGAAGCCACTTTCATTTCTGGAGGGAGGTTGACGATGCGAAGTTTACAGGCGACAATCCGAATTCCAAGTCCAAGAACGTATCACCAATGGACGAGGAGAGCTTGCTGGAAGTGAATCCATGGGTTTGACACAAAGGTCATCGCATTGCTAGCAACCATAAGCGCAGGAGGACGAATAACAATCGACCTTCTCGTCGAAGCAAGCAGACATGGGACAGCATAATGGTAAAGCATAACTCAAACGAGAAGATTAATGATAACTCTTTACAGAGGTTTCTAAGTAAGAAACAATTAAATGTTAGAAAATATTCGGATTTGACCAAATTGAATGAAATATTGCAGCAAAACGTAAACAAAAAGGATCAAACTGAGTGTGTCCAAGAGGGCATTAGGATTTTATCAATACTGGGGAAGAATTCAATTTATACTTTTGAGTAAAAATGAAATGATAGGGATGAGCACTGATGTTTAAGCTTGTTTGTTATTCTTTGTGAAATCGGTCGAGAAAAAAACCCAATCTATTATTCTGAAAACGATAGTATCCGATTTATCTTGATACGAAACCTTAGAGAATTACATTTTTACTTATATTGTTAGAGAAATCATGAAAAAGCTGTTATTTGAGACAGTAAATACAGTATGTGCAGCTAACTCATAATATATTTAACTATTGAAATATACTGTAACATTCACGAGTTAATTCTGGATTATTTATAGTCCATTCTTCGCCTTAATAGTAATGGAAAAATAATACATGAACGATTATTATAAATAATACCTACCTTCTAATTATAGTATATTCACAATAATTCAAAAGATATATTACAGGGCAACTCTTTCTGTTTGTACTGTACTTTGCGTGTTCTTATCGCGAAACATTTAGAAATATTCCTATTGAGAAAGTGAATAAACTTGAAAATACTCTATTTTTTAATTTGTTTATTTCATGTCTTCTTTTAAGATGTGGCGATGTTCAACCACATGATTTATGGAATTGGGAAGGGGAGATGTTAGATTCCCGGGGGATTTAAGGTACGAAATTGATCAGGAAGTGGTGAGGGAAACCCCAACTGAATATTTCACAATTATAAACCTATGTTAAACTATACATACCCGATTTAGTCAAAAAACTTAAAAAAGAGAATCTATAAACCGAGCTAAATTTTCTCAATAGTACTCCTCTCCGGAAAACTAAGAACAAGTAATGGGAGGGGAAACAATACAAATCTGACAAAAGAATACAAGAAAGCAATAAAAAAACTCCAGAAAACTAAAATATATTGGTTGTTACAGGAATAATATTATTTTGAAGGCTCGAATTTTTTTCTTGAATATGTAAGCATAAAATCATTGATTTTTATAGAGAGGGAGCGGATAAAAAAATCATCTTAATTTTTTGCATTAGCAATAATTTTCACTTGGGTAATACCCCTTTGCCCAATTGAACCATTCTAAAGGGATTTGAGTCAGCGAAGTAAGTGCAGACCGGCACGTGCAGCAATATTTTTAATTTTCCCTCCTATTATAGGATTTTTTATTATAGACCCCTCACTTTGAACTGCTGTAGATGCCACACAAAAAAATCGTAGAAAAACTAATTAACGCCATTAACTGTGTCATGTTCTTCTGCGTATACTCAAGTTTAAAAAATGGTTCTGAGAATTAATAATAATGTTTTAAAAACAGAAATGTTTCAATAAACGCGAAATTTCTACAGTTTTTCCCGATACGTCGACTTTACTATTTTTTTATAAAACAAACTAAGAGTGACAAAATCAATTCTTATTCACCAAATGATCACTGTTGTATTTATTAATTTCAAGTTTCTGCATGCAAAATGTAATGTGTTATTAATTTTTTTCGTAAACACTGCTAAAAACGACCACACATTTTTAAGGAATAAAATTTGTACTGTCGCACTCAGAAGAATGCCATGATCACGTTACAATTAAATGTAAACGTTTAAAACTACTTGTGTAGCCTCCAGCAAGTGGTAAATAAAACCATGTTTTGGATAATCGGCCAACTGTGCATCTTCGTCACGCGCGTTGTTGCCAGTGCCGTGTCCAGTCAACAGGCTGGACTCACAGCTGACAAAACTAAACCAGTCAGTGGAGTGACACGCGCGGCAACAACGCGCGTGTCTGAACTCCATCGCTGGTCGCTAATTGTAAACATGGTTTTATTTATCACTTGCTGGAGGTTACACAAAAAGAGGACTCGCACGGAATTATTCTAATGTTCCCATTTTTATGTTAGCATTTCATGACGAAATTGGAAATGAACTTCCAAACTAGGGACATGAGTAATTTGGAATAATGTTTCGACCCATAGTAGTTCTTTCATTTCGATGCCAACAACGAAAACGCGTCGTTGTCCGACGTCGAAAATCACAACGTAGTTAACCAATGTATAGAAGAACATTGATCCAAGAAGAAGAACGCTGTATACTTGAAATATTAGAAACTCACCGCCACCCCCATTTTCCACCCCTTAATGCATAATTTTAGTAAGTATTGATGAAATTTTACATATTTGACGTTCAAAATAAAGAGGAAAATTAGTCTATGATGCCATTTAAGTTCACATTCATCCCTCATGGAGATTCCATCTTATGTGGCGTGGGAGGGGGTATTTTTTAAAAATTATGGAAAATTATAATTTTTAGTATTATTATAGTGTCGAATCCAGTTTTATGGGTCGATGAGATAAATTGTAATATTCCCGACAACGTTCGTGTGAATTTCCTGTAAGGTTAAAGCACACGTGTAACCCCTAGAAGTAGAGTGGGAAGTAGGTGAGGTGTAAAAATACTAGAAAACGACAAATACGAGTGTCGAAACCATGCTTCTCGAGATCGAGATGAGCAGCGATATCTATGAATAAACAACTTACTTTCTCATGCTACACGGATTCATTTATTTTCTATTATGTAAATATAAAGTATGAAAACATACAAAGTCACATATTAACCGATTTTTGTTTTTAATGTTATAAGATGCGAAAAAAAATCAATTTTATGCTTTTAATGTAATATATTTGTTATTTTTCTGTCTTGACCGTATATTTTAGAGCGTGGTTTATAGTGGTTCAAAGAATTTTTTAGTATTTTTATCTTCGTACTATAAAGTATTGTTGTATGTAATACAAAATTTCTAAGAATCCCTAAAAAAGAACGAGACTAAAATGTTATGTCAATTTCTTGAGTTTTTAGCAAAGTTCATGATATTGTATATACATCAAAATAATAATGTTCCTCGATGTTTTACACAATTTTATACGTAAAAGTCCTTGAACTAAACCATATTGAATTTATAACGGATAATGTTGATTCATTTTCTGTAGGAACTGATAGAGCCAGTAGGCACAAAATGATATTTTTCTTCAACTCTATAAAGGTCATGTTCTCTTACAATTATGCCTGAAAATAAATCGTATGCATAAGATACTAGGGTGGCGATGTGTCTTCCAGACATAATAGAAAACATCAGTAAGCTTAAAAATACAAAATTTTGACCTCGATTTTTGGGCTTTTGTCCAGCTAGAAAAGCCTTCTATCCCAATGTGCGGCGTCGACATAGGGATGACGTTACGACTGAAAACTTCCACGAGGGATATGATCGTTATAGATTATTGAGATGTTTCGTTCTGCTGTAGGAAATTTTCATAATTTTCATCATCTTCATCATTTTCATAATTTATTCGTACAAAATTTGTGACATGAAGCTCTACAATTAATCCCGTTGATTTGTTTTTACCGGGGTTGCTTCGATGTCGAAGGTAAACTTAGAAATGAAAAAATGCAGTAACTCGATGAAGTATTTCAAAACACGGATCTAGTGACTATTGAATATACACTATTTCCGGGATTATTATTTTCATGTTCCTCATCAACCACTACTTCGTAAACGGAAAATCAAAACAAATCACACCCCTTCTGTACGAAAGAAACACCAAATAGGAGTGAACTGCTCCGACTTAAAATACAATAACACATTACTACAAATGTATAACAGTTGTAAATGGTATGATGGAACCGTTGGGTAGTTGACTGTCATGGAAAAAAATAATGTCCTAAAATTACAAAAAATATCTAGTCCATTTTAACAATAATTTGCAAGTATTTTGTATACTAACCGAACTAAAATAGCTATTGAAGCATTTCATCACGAAACCGGGGCACTCGGAACTTCAGTCAGCACAATGTGGCGTTTCATTGTAATTAATAAAGAATTCAAAGAATATTTTAAAAGTCGAACTATTACAACAGTGTTCAATATTATTATTTTTAAAATCGTATGTTGCATATAAAACACAATTGCAATAAGTGAGCTGAAAAATGTGCTAAAATAGTTCTCAAACACTAATCACGATTTGAAATTAATTGCTACAATATTTCTGCCCATAATAATTGAATACTTGCGTGATTCCAATATTTTATAACAAGAACAAAATTAAAAATCATGAATTTTTAACCACGGAATTATACGTTTACCACGTAATGACCCACGAAAAATCGGCCTAAGGTAGAAGAATGTAAATGAAACCCCGAAAAACAAATGCTCAAGTACTTTGTAATCACAAATTTAATAATACAGACTTTTTTTCGTAAAACTGCGAGTAATGCAGCAAATAAAACTTAAGGAAGCTCTAAACAGTGAATAATGGTAGATTGTCAATAGTCTGAGAAGAATCCTCTGAATGGGACACGCAAAGTTCAGTGAGGTGAGGAACAATTAGATGTAGTTCTGGGAACGTCCCCAGAAAAGAGAAGAGGCTGACATTCTTCCTGTCAGGAATCCTACAAGTACTAATGCAATAAGTTACGTCGTCAAAGATATCTCTCGCAGACACGTTGAGATTGAATGAAAGCCATAAGAGTGAGGAAAAATGCGGAGAACCAATTCACGGTGATACAACCAACTGGTTCTACGTACACATTATTACTTCGGGTGGATATTAGAACAAAGCTTTCGTGAAACCTTTCGCTTAATATGTACAGAGGAAATGTGAGGACGCTTTGAAAGAAAACGAATAACAATTAACAGCATGAATTCAATTATGAAAATAATATTCTAAAGAACATTTTCATCATTTCCTACCAGTGCGTAAAGGCGAACAGTAATATGAAGAATCCACTATAGTGGCAAACACGGTTCCATTATATTATAATATTTGTAACCTTTTGAATCTCACTTTTTGTAAGTAAGGTACTGTTAAAAAGATTTCTATTGACATAAACTTAATTACTTATTACTCTAATACATTTTGATTTTGAGCTGGATTATATCGCTATAATGAAATCTCTAAAAAATTATGTTCGTCCAACTACAATCAACACATCATACAACAAGAGAAAATAGATTATTAAATTCTTCAATTCAAAAGGGTTTGTATTTAACATCCCACACATTTACAAATACAATTCTAAGAAGTCGTTGGCGGGTCTGACGAACCACGAGCCAATTTCTAAGCTACGGAGTGATGCAGATAGAACATATAGAGTAGGGACGGGCATAGAGCCGCATTTTGCAGTTTACCACACAAACGAGGTTTGAAAATGGTTGGAAAGATCAAATCAGACAGTAAATTGAAAAAGGTTATTCTTGTTCATCGTGCCTATAAAAAATAAAAATATATTCTTTACTCAGCTCTTATTATTGTCAAATTTTGGAACAATGTTTCTCCGGACCTTTGTCCCTTCAGATCCACGGATTTTTTTCCGACTGACTAAAGAAAAGGATTTTCCCTACAATAACAACATATTTACAGGAAACAGGCACCATAAAGTTAAACATAAATAGAGACAACCGTCTCTGCTGCAGATTGTTCGTGATAATATGAGACAGAAGGTACTGAGAGATGTCGCCATCTCGCTCGTACATCCGCTTGAAGGAAAGAAGTGCACAACGGCTTGTGAGCAGCCGTCAGCAGTCACGGAGGGGAATTGAGTTCCCCCAACTAAGACGATGTGCGAGAGAGACAGAGACACCTCTNCTAGTCATTCGAATAATACAGATTCGGTGCTATTTTTTATTTTTGAGAATAATTATGGTAGATCAAGGAACCGTCTGCTATTATCAGTTTGTGTTGGGATTTTGTAAAAAAATTGTATATTTTAGGGTGTATATGCAAAATCTAAAAAAAATTCTTATAGGATAGGGGGGTTATCTAACGACCCGGATTCGTTAGAGAATATTATGGTTTTATTCAGAAATATGTGCGAGTAATAATGGCTTTAATAGGAACCAAAAAACCAAATAATACCGATTTGAATGAGAGCCAAGAAAAGCGCGTTCTGCGAGTTATAGGACACAGACGAAAAACTTTTGAAAACTGATTGTAAGAACTAAGAATATGTGAATACACCTTATGAAGTTAGCGACGCAAAACCGGCGACGAGACGATTGATTGGCGGAATGCACCGTGCATGAATTTTAGGAAGAGTGGGGATTAGTACTGAGAAGGTGGAAACACGACATGTATCTGTCTCATTATTACGCGAGTCATCGGAAGAGACGGTTGACTTTGAGTCTTACGCGGATCATCGGCGGTGAGAATCCAGTCTCAATCGTACGCGAATTATCGAGAGGGGACGAGTCGGTCCGAATTTCACGTAAATCACCATAACGTTGATTTTGAGTTCGATAATTTCGAAAGGGCGTAAAAACGCAGTTTACAAGATTCAATTTTTGTGGTATTTATCACAGTCAAATTTATTAATGAACGGCCGAGTAAAACGCAAGTTGAACGCGTAAGAAATATTTTGTCGAGGGCTCCAAGTGAAGCCATTTATGCATTGGAAAAGTTTTCCGAATTACGAATCGGACGAACACGAAAACGGTCGCACGTCGGAGACTGAAAGAATTTGCCGCAAAGCCGATCGAGAACGAAGGAGCGCTTGGAAAGCCGCGTTGTAAGCAGTCGTCGAGTCAAGGTCACTGTAAGAGCCTGGTAGCAGCAGTAGCAGCCTGTGTTGGAGAAAAGGGGTGTAGGTGGTGGGTGGACACGATTTCGAAGAAAATATGCTGGTTGTGAGTATACGTCTCTGTGAGGCGGACATTTAAGCGAAGTGATTACGCTAATTAGGGATTTGCATATTTCTGTAATTCTGAAGAATTACGTAATGAAATGCGTAGCAATTTCGAAAGATTAGACAATAAAATAGAAGTAAATTCTCGCGAATTAGAAGCTCGAGTACAGGAAAGTAGTCGTGAGTTGGAAGATAAACTAACGAAGATGGTAGAATTGAAGGAAGAAAGTAATTCGAACACCGAAAACTTGAAAGTAGAAATGAGTAAGAATTTTTGCGGAACTAGAAGGACGATTTTCGAAAACTCTAAATGAAAAGATCGATGGCGTGGAAAATAGATTAGCAAATTTGGAAATTAAACAAGACGAATATGCGGAAAAAATTTGTTGCTGTAGAGCAAAAAATCGCGGAAGAGTCGAAAAGACAGAAGGTAGAGTCGGAGAATATATTTAACGAGTTAAAAGACGTGGAAAAACGAGTAGAAATTAAAGTAGAAGAAGTAATAGTTGAGCAAGGTAAATTGAAAGAAGAAATAAATTCACGTATGGGTACCGTTACATTGGAAGTTGAGGAAAAATTAGCTCAAGTTAATGATCGTTTGGATAATGTCGCTGAGGGTAGAGGAGTAGGAAGCGCGTCGAATTTAAATATCCCGTCGCATTTATTATTTAAAGGAGAGGGCGGAGATCATCCTTGTTCCTTTATGAAAGCCGTGGAGCAATATTTTTCGCTGTGTAATTTTTCGGAGCTGACGAAAGCCAAGTTGATGACCCAAATGATGGTCGGAAATGCGAAAATATGGTTGAACACATTAGATAAATACCCTGAAACCTTCGCGGAATTAAAAAAAATTATATCTAAGGTACTGGAGTGATTCGGATCAATTGAATTTTAAAATCTCACTGATGAACGGGTCGTATTCAGTGTCGAGGGGAAGGATGCGAAATTATTGCGCGCGGAAGATCGCGATGTTAAAGATGTGTACTCCACCTCCGGCGATACGGAGATAATTGCGATATTAACGCGGCATTTTAATCCAACGATCCAAAATATTCTGAAAAGTGCTGGGCCCACGAGTAGCGATAAATTCCAAAGATTGCTAGGGGAATACGACGCAACATTTTCGAGTATTCCGAGAACACCTAGGCAAGTGAATCAAATGAGCACGATAAATTTCGTGAATAGAAATAATTATAGAGGATCGCAAAATAATAATTGGAGGGGGCCAATTAGAAATACACGAAACTCGCAACCAGTGGATCGACGACCGTATCACAGGGAAGAACCTGAGGAGATCGCCCGCACATTGCGTAATATCATTGAACGGGAGCAACGCAAAACAACAGCTGTTACGCGAGAGCCAGCGGATAGTACAATAGGGCCGGGAAACGGAGCGAGTTCGTCACGAGACTGGACGGCGGGACGGACGACTGCGCAGTAACCAGTAGCGTCCAAATAGAAACCATTATGTACCTCGATAACGAGACGGCGCTGTGGAAAAGAACCAGGGACGAGTATGCCAGGCAATGTCCGTCCACTTTCGTGGAATTTCATGAGGATAAAATTAAAGCGTTGTTATATACCGGTTCTGAAATTTTTGCGATCTCGGATAGTTTATTTTGTAAATGGAATGAAATCGAAATGCTACCAATGCTCCCAATAAATCGTACGTATATTATCGGAGCGAATAAAAAGAGGTTGGGCTCTATCACTAAGCAAGTGATGATAAATATTAGAATTGGAGGAGTCAATTATGAAATTGTTACAATGGTAGTTATAAATTTGTTACATGACCTTATTTTAGGGCACGATTTCATGTGCGAATTTATCAAAGTGATCAATTATCGAGATCGTGTTATTGAACTGAAAACCTGAGTTAATTTTATACAGGATAATTATTGGGATGCGAAGGAAATAGATGATATTGCAGAGGTAAATTGTTTAGAGAGGGAAAATTTAGAAAGTCGAATAAATGAACAAGTAAGAGAAAACCCATTATTAAATATCGCCCAAAGAAAACAGATTTGTGAAATATTGTTGCGTCATCAAAAGGTTTTTGAAGGGGGGACGGAGCCGATCCACGGGTATTATTTTAGGATACAATTGAAGGATTATACCCCGTTCAAACAGCGCAATTATCCGATTCCGGAAGCGTATAGAAATGAAGTCACGGAATTAATTTCGGAAATGGAGGAAAGGGGGATAATTATGCGAATGAGTATGCTATATTGCAATCCACTAGTGGTCATGAAGAAAAAGAACGGGAAATTACGAATATGCCTGGATGCTCGTAAATTAAATGACGTACAGTGAACAGCCTCCTCGAATTGAAGAGATACTAGAGAGATTTAGCGCAGTACAATGGTTTTCGAATACAGATTTAGCTGCTGCTTACTGGCAAATGGCAATCCATCCGGAGGACAGAAAATTAACAGGATTCTTATTTGAAGGGGTTTCGTATGTATTCCAGACGGTTCCATTTTGGTTGAAGAATTCGGGTAGTGGATTGATTCATTGTTTAAATTCAAAGTTAAAGGGGGAGGTAAGGGATGATGTAGTTATGTTTGTAGATGATGTGGTATTGTTTTCACGGTCTTGGGAAGAACACGTAGTAAAACTAGATAAATTTTTAGGGGTTTTGAGAAATAATAACATCCATTTAAATTTAGATAAATCAAATTTTGGAGTAAAGGAAATAGAATTTTTGGGATACAAAGTTTCTCGTGAGGGAATTAAAATTAGGGACAAAACGATTCGGGAGATTGATAATATTAGAGGTCCACGCAGTAAGAAGGAACTAAAATCATTTTTAGGATTATGCAACTATTATGCGCGATTCTGTCCGAGATATGCCATAGTATGGGCTCCATTATTGAAATTATTGCGCAACAACCAGAAATGGGAATGGAAGGAGAGTGAGGAACAGGTATTCAACAACGTCAAGGCCGTGTTTCACCAGACCCACTGCAACGCGCATCCTGATTATCGCGAGAAAATTTCGCTGCAAGTAGACAGTAGTGATTTAGCCATTGCCGGAATACTAACGCAAGTGATAGATGGTCAAGATAGGATTATTGCTATCGCGAGCCGAGCATTAAAGGGGCCAGAATTACGATATAGCACTACGGAAAAGGAAGCCAATGCTATCGTATGGGGACTATCTAAATTATAACATTATCTTTTGGGGCGCGAATTTATTATCAGAACGGACCACAAGGCGTTGACATTCCTAGCTAAATGTCTTATTAATAACGATAGGGTACTCAGGTGGGTCATGTGGCTCCAGAAATTCAATTTTGTTTTGGAATTTTGCCCTGGCAAAGTAAAAGTTTTACCGGATTATGTAAGTAGGAACATCGTCGTCGGGGAAACCAATAGAAAACAGGATCTCAAAATGGCTGCAATTCATTTGGGAATTACCGACGAGCCCAACATTAATTGGGACAATATAGCGGTATTGCAATAAGAAGATCCACGCATAGGGCCGATAAAAATGTTTTTGGAGAGGGAAATGAGCGAGGAGGATGATAGGTATGATGGAATAAATAGGGACCACGCTAATTATAAATTGTTTGATGATGTCGTGTTGGTCAGGGTAAACGTCGACCCAGAAATATTTCGGGTGTGGATTCCAACGTGTATAGTCAATGACATCGTGTGGTTTACACACACGTCACTTGCTCATTACGGACCGAAGAAGATTATTTGTGTATTGATGGAGGTATGCTACTGGCGAAATATGAGGCGGATAATTCGCAAAATATTGTCGACTTGTTTGATCTGTATGAAAACCAAATTCCCAAACCGCAATTATCAAGGCCAATACCGCGAGATCATTCCCAATGGAAAAAACGACCTTCTTTCGATTGACTTATATGGCCCTTTACCGAAAACCAAAGTGAGGTATAAATATTTGGTGGTGATGATAGACGTATTTAGTAAACTTCTTAGGGTGGCAGCTATGAGAAAATCAAACGCACGGGAATGCCTGAAAAAATTATTTTAATTTTTTTCAAATAGCCGGGGGTTACAAAAGAATATTGTCAGATCATGGAACTCAAATCACCGGGGAAAATTGGCGGCAGTCGCTATTGTCAGAAGGGATAACACCCGTTTATTCGTCGATTAGGCATCCGAAAAGTAATCCTGCGGAAAGAATAATGCGTGAGATAGGGCGGTTATTTCGTGTGTATTGTTGTAAAAAGCATGAGACTTGGAGTGAACTTATCCCCATGTTGAATACCTGGCTGAATAACGTGCCACACGAAAGTTTGAAGAGCAGTGCTTACGAAGCACATTTTCGTAGGAAACCTCCCCACGTATTGGCAAGTCTAGATAGGCACGAAGCGATTGGCGACCCTGTAATAGTAAACGACGAGACAATACGACGAAATTTAGTGATGGCAGGGTATAAGAGAANAGACAATACGACGAAATTTAGTGATGGCAGGGCATAAGAGAAAAGAGTACTCGAAAGTGAAGGGGTATGGATTTGAACAAGGACAGAAAGTTTTACTACGGGTACCACATGTGTCAGACCCCAAGAATAAGTTGATATAAAAGTTTTTCCCGCTATTTGGAGGACCTTATACCATCACTCGAATAACCACAGCGAACGTAGCAGAACTGACAAACGAGATGGGAAGGATTATGGGGACTTTCAATTTTTATAATCTGCGTCCTGTGAGAGATGAATGTACCATGGATTTTATGTAGTTAGGAGCAGGAAGGTTCATATGCTGGTGGAGCCTACTTTTGGGTGCGATGGAGGGGGCGCCCAAACATGTTCCGTGTGGGACATGGCGTGATGATGATGAGTGAGAGTAAGGGATAAGAGTGGGGATAAGTTAGGTAGGAGGAATTAGGCATTATATATTACTGGCGTTAAAACATGTTCTGAATGGACATAGCATAGAGAGGAGTTGAAGTGAATAGGATTTGTTTAGGAAGAGTACGATGTTTTTTGATGATATTTTTTGACGACATGCGAAAAGGTAGTGTATTATGATGACGAATTAGGCAGGAAGGCTCAGATGCTGGTGGAGCCTACTTTTGGATGCGATGGAGGGGGCATCCAAACATGTTCCGTGTGGGATATGGCATAATGGAGTAAGGATGAGAGTAGGGGATGAGAGTGGGGATAAGTTAGGTAGGAGGAATTAGGTAGGAAGGAGTTTGAATAATTTTTTTGGGGGGACTTAAACATGTTCCGAGTGGGAAATGGCATAGGAGAAGAGTAGAATATTGTAGTGAGAAGGAGGATTACGTGTTTCGAGGACGTATACGATGTATCATGATGGTGACATAGGAGAGGATATATAATGGAGAATAGGATTTTATTTTATTTTTCGAAGAGACGAGAAACAAACATGTTCCGAGTGGGACATGGCATGGTGGAAAGAGAGTTGTAGTGAGAAGGGATTATGTGTTGTTTATGAAGAGTACGATTTTTTTTATTGTGATGAGATATTATTGGCGTTCAAACATGTTCTAAATTGACATGGCATAGTCGTAGGAGTAGGAAGTGGGTAAGATTTGTATTAATAATAAGGAATTTGTTTTGACATGACGTAGGTGAGGGGATGTAGAAAGAAGAAGGATTTGTTTAGGATGGAGTGAGAATGTTTTGAGATGAGATAAAGAATAGGAGTATTTTTCGATTAGATATTATTGGCGTCCATACATGTTCTGAATGGGATATGGCATGGTGTTTTAAGGAGGATAGAGTAGGGATATGTAGTGTGCAGTAGGATGTGAGGATTATTTTTCGAAGAGACAAAAAACACATATTCTAAATGGACATGGCGTAGGAGAGGAGTAGAGTGTTGTAGGGAGAAATGATTACGTGATTAAGAAGAGTGATGTTTTGAGATGACATATTACGATTTGGATTAAATATTATTGGCGCTCAAACGTGTTCTAAAGGGAAATGGCGTGGAGGAGGAGTGTATTAGAGATGGGACGTGTAGGAAGGAGAGTACGGTGATATTCGATGAGATGTATTAAGAGACGGTGGAGCGGATGTGTACTGATCAGGATTTGTTTAGGATGATTATGTATTTTGGGATGTGTATTTTATTTGAGGGTTAGATAGGAGAACGTGGTATTAGATATTGTCGGCACCCAAACGTGTTCAAAATAGACATGGCGTGGATGAGGAGTGTGTTAAGAATAGGATTTGTGTAGGAAGGAGAGTAATTATATTTTTTTGAAAAGACGAAACAAATATGTTCCGAATGGGATATGGTATGTTGGAGTAAGGATGTGTTCGAGAGGATGATTATGTGATGTTGTGAAATATTAAGAGATGACGTAGGAGAGGTGATGTAGAAGGGAGAGGATTACGAGTGAGATATTGCTAAGAAAAGTATTTTTTGGGGTTTATATATTATTGGCATCCAATTTTGAGATTGAGATATTATTGACGCTAAAATATGTTCCGAGTGGGATATGACATGTTAGTGAGGAGAAAGAATAATGGTAATAGTTGAAGGAGAATTGTAGAACGTATGGGAAGTGTATGTTTTGTTTACGATGTTTTGAGATATTATTGACGTTCAGACATGTTCGAAATAGGATATGACATGATGTAGAGAGGAGGATGGAGTAGGGATTTAGGAGAGTATTTGTGGTAGAGTAGTAGTTAATATTAGATTAGGATTTTGGGGATTACGAAGGTTGTAAATAGTAGAATAATAAAATATTTTAAACGAGATATATTAGAACGAGGAGAACGTGGCAATGTGAAAGGGATTTATTTAGTTTTTGTATTATGGTGCGGGTTAAGGAAGGTGTTAATGAATATGTCACAGAATGTAGAGTTATTTTTTGTGCGGTGCATATTCAAAGGTACGATCGACGAAGTCCGTAGAGAAAGATATAAGAACGATTATCAAAAAGGTCGGGAATTCAAAGAAACAACGGTGAAAGAACTTGGAGCAGAAATAAAAAAGAGTCGTAACATAGGATAATAGAAAACGAATTTAGTAGAAGATAGTGTTTTGGAAATCGACCAAGAGCTAGTATTGATTTTTCGTTGGGGTGTACAATAACGTAATTATAATCGAAGTTGGATAATAAATATTTAAAGGTTGGCACAATTAAGATCACAGAAATCGAATAAAAATGTCACTCGAATTAAGGTAAATTAGGTTGTGATGAGAATGAAATAAGGAGGACATATTGTATAAATTATGAAACGGATATTCCGAAAAAAATTTTTGTAAAGAATCATCGTACACGTAATTATAATGGATTTGGGGGAGTTATGAGTGTATGTGGAGAAATGTTGATGAGTTTTGCCATCGCAGACGAGGAGATATATGCCGTCCGATTGCCAACTCAGATATGCGAAAGGGAGATGATAGGTGCGAAATACAAAAAAGATGTTAAGTGTACGATTCGACGAAGTAAATGTGCAAAGGGAAAATAGGAAATGAGTGAATTGAGAAAACACGATGTGACGTCCAAGAATCAAATTCAGAGGAACATAAGTCAGAACGATGTCGAGTAAATGTTGTCAACATTTTTTAGAAAAAAGGGGGGATTTAATTCAGTTAGATGAGAAATGATAATCATCCCGATTAAATAGAACTGTAACGCCGAACAGTGGTGACGATGAAAGAAAAAAAGAAAAAAGAACACTATTGGAATAAAATTAAATCAGAACCGAATGTACGCGGGTACAACAGAAAAGACGTTGCGCGATTGGAGAGGATGATAGAACGATAAACCCGACTAAAATGGTAGGAGAAGATAAGACCAAGTAATAGTGAGATAGGAAGAGAACGGATAATGTCGATTATAGTTGTTTTTGTTTTTTGAATATCGAAATAGGGGGAGTGTTAGAAAAAGAAGAATAATGAAGTGTAAATAGAATTCTAGTGTCTAAATAGGATAAGAAATTAATGTGTAAATAATAGATTGAGTGTGATATACTAGTCATTCGAATAATACAGATTCGGTGCTATTTTTTATTTTTGAGAATAATTATGGTAGATCAAGGAACCGTCTGCTATTATCAGTTTGTGTTGGGATTTTGTAAAAAAATTGTATATTTTAGGGTGTATATGCAAAATCTAAAAAAAATTCTTATAGGATAGGGGGGTTATCTAACGACCCGGATTCGTTAGAGAATATTATGGTTTTATTCAGAAATATGTGCGAGTAATAATGGCTTTAATAGGAACCAAAAAACCAAATAATACCGATTTGAATGAGAGCCAAGAAAAGCGCGTTCTGCGAGTTATAGGACACAGACGAAAAACTTTTGAAAACTGATTGTAAGAACTAAGAATATGTGAATACACCTTATGAAGTTAGCGACGCAAAACCGGCGACGAGACGATTGATTGGCGGAATGCACCGTGCATGAATTTTAGGAAGAGTGGGGATTAGTACTGAGAAGGTGGAAACGCGACATGTATCTGTCTCATTATTACGCGAGTCATCGGAAGAGACGGTTGACTTTGAGTCTTACGCGGATCATCGGCGGTGAGAATCCAGTCTCAATCGTACGCGAATTATCGAGAGGGGACGAGTCGGTCCGAATTGCACGTAAATCACCATAACGTTGATTTTGAGTTCGATAATTTCGAAAGGGCGTAAAAACGCAGTTTACAAGATTCAATTTTTGTGGTATTTATCACAGTCAAATTTATTAATGAACGGCCGAGTAAAACGCAAGTTGAACGCGTAAGAAATATTTTGTCGAGGGCTCCAAGTGAAGCCATTTATGCATTGGAAAAGTTTTCCGAATTACGAATCGGACGAACACGAAAACGGTCGCACGTCGGAGACTGAAAGAATTTGCCGCAAAGCCGATCGAGAACGAAGGAGCGCTTGGAAAGCCGCGTTGTAAGCAGTCGTCGAGTCAAGGTCACTGTAAGAGCCTGGTAGCAGCAGTAGCAGCCTGTGTTGGAGAAAAGGGGTGTATCTGGCCGTGGTGGGTGGTTTATAAGTCTATGACAGGCACAGGGAAAATCTTATTTGCACAGTAAAGACATAAAAAATAAATCATAACTAGTATCATAAAATCACATTCTGAGATTTTGTCATAGTTATTAATGCAACCGAACTTAAAAAGTTGGGCGAGTTCGGGCATTTCTTTGATGAGTGTTCTTCATTCCGGCTCATGATTGAAAACAGTCTCCTTCGTGATTTTTTGTTAACGCTTAAGGTTCTTTAGATGGACTTCAGTGAGAGGGCGGTAGGTTCTTTTGCGCTCGTAATGTCCAAAGTACCCGAATATTTACATGGATTAGTTTTCTTAATGTCATCGTTCACATTATAAGTGTAATAAGAAATTAACTAGGTTGAAGAAGTTAAAATATGGAAATAGGTGGATACATAGCATAGTTGTCTATATCTATTACACATTTGAAACGACGGATTTTAAAAAATTGCGAAGAGAAGGAACAGGTTTTACTGCGGGGCAAAGATTCCGGATGTTTGCCCGATCTCTGTGCAGATTTTTTCCCGTTTCGTGGTGGTCGAATAAACCAACCATTTCCAATCACCTCATGCTGTAAAAATATAACTTATCACATCATTTTAAAACTAAATCAACGTACTCAAGAACAGTGCGATTAATTAATATAGTATATTCAACAATATTAAATATGTTGAAGGAAAGGAATGTTGAAGCACTCTGAAAACTTAAGAATTATTTCATCAAATTAGGAGATAGGCTTAACTCATTTTCTTTGTCTCCTTTGTGAATTCTGAAGTTGTACTTTAGTTAACTACTGAGGTATTACTGAGCACGAACATCAGCTAGTAGTCCATTCGATGGGGAGAACAAAGTATTATACGCGTTTATATACAAAAAAATGTTTTTTTAATAAAAGAACTTTCCGCGTAAAAGGTGTTTTTAGTTACTAAAAACAACTTTAAAAATACATCGCGCTCGTGGTTGCAGAGCGCGTCTGATGCTTACCAGGTAGCTGCGCCGTGGTCTGCTGGTATCGCGATACTGCAACGAACACTTGAAAATGACGGAGCGCAGGAAATATTTCATTAACTCCATCAAATATGGACCTATTTCTACGTTTTCTTTTTGAATCTTGGGTAGCTTAAAATAATGAATAACTACGCAACTAGTTTTCAAATATTATGATGAGTTCTTCCGTAATGTCATACTTCGTTTCATACTGACGTTTATAAAAATAAGCATTATTATTTTCCGACCATTGTAAGTAGACTAATTGTAAAATAACCTGAATAATACCTCCAGATCTAGGCAGGGTTCGGCAATAATGTCGATCCTGTTGAGTACGATTATGAAGATGGAAGAGAATGGGTTTGGGCACTTCATGGGGAAAATGAAAGGGATAGTGGCGTAACTCAATGAAATATCATTTTGAGAAACGAAGTTTTTATACAGAAGTTGTGAAAAAGCCAACAGTACAATATTTTCAATGTATTGAGTTAAAACTGTTTCATAATAAGTTTATTTAACTTGTATTGAATTATAGTAATGAAAACTTATTTAGGAGCTTAAATGAGATAAGCTACTTTCCCCTCCAATGATTGTAGATTTAAATATGGAAAATGATGTAACTTACAGGTAACACATTTACCTCAAACAGGTTCAGAAAGGTACAATGGTTGTGTCTGACTCACTTGGTTCACTTAAACTATCCATCGTAATATCAAGTTCATTTTTATCCATCTTTACAATATGCATTGCAATAAATAAATAATAGGATCCTTACTCAAGATTCAGGCCATTTCTAAATGTTTCAGCAGGAAATAAATGTTCATAGGATTTTGGCTGTGAAGAGTTCTTTCATCCAAGAATGATTCCTAGGTAACATCATAAAAATATAAAATATCCACATGCATAAATTTTATAGTTGAAAGCAATATGCAGGTGATTTCTTAACTCAAAAATATTGAATACATTAAATATTTCAGTAATGAAATGCTATTATTTATAATAAAAAAGATACTTCGTGTAAAAGGTCTAAGATTTATTGAAAAATTCGATAGGATTCACCAATATAGACATACAATGGATTCGCCAGTACATATCACAACACGAACTGAAATAAAATTTCCTAATTTATTTAATATCATATCTATAGCGTGGACATCTCATCAGAGAAAGAAACGTTTGGCAAGAGCTTTTAAAGACCGATTAAATCAAACGCATGGCAGTCGAGATAGGTTTGCACAAAAATGTAGAAGGAAGATCTCAAATAAATGAACCAGCGGCATGGTCCCATCGTAGATGTAAATCAGACTATCTCTTGCGAGGAGTCACAATTATCGATTAAGCCTTTCAGAATCATATCACGCAAAACAATCCTCAAATTTTGTGTTTATATCTCCTTACGACAATCTCAAAGATACACTTCTATTCGGGAAGTTAATGAAGACTTGCAAACGCCACCGTTACATGAAGCAGCGTTTTGGTAAATGTTATTCAACGTGTATTTTCTTGGCTACGAGAGGTAGAAGAGGTTTTCTTTGTACCATTCACACGAAAGATGGATTTAGTTCAAAGAAAATACGATTTTGATAATGAACTCCACTACACCGGTCTTCAACTGAGGAGCCTTGGCCATCTAGCAGTACTGTGGTCTAACATTGCGCGTGCGGCCTCGACCTACATTTTGGGCGTGTCCTCAATTCACCCTTGCATGTTGCCACGCCTTCGTTCACAATTCCCCACAACACATCAGAGACTATCGTACCGTAATTGGTAAAAATATCAAGTATAAATATAAAACACATGGTATGAGTTCTTTAACATGTAGCCCTGGAGTTATGTCAGACTACCAACTACACTGGATGAAACACTGTTTGCTTCAAGGAATCAAGTTAGCCTGTACAGTCAGGATCCCTTGACAAAGAGACATAGGTGATATTCAGTCATTTTCGAAATAAACTGTTGAAACATGGTCTGTCTACTACCGTTTTTCATTATTTCACATCATACTAACTTAACGCACGAAATATAAACTGAGTTCATTACGTTAAACTTCCGTTACACCATCTCTCACCTCTCATTAACTAAACCCATTTTAGTCGCTTCACAAGAAAATTCGCTACTATAATCGTTTCCAATACTTTCCAATTCCTACTTTGCCACGAACCTTGAGTAGCCTATTCAGCGCAATGACTTTCCCTCGCATGAAAATTTTACTCCTTACCAATCGTACTGTATCAGTGTCCACGACATTTCCTTTACGTAGAAGATAATGACAGAAAATAGTTAAACCAGAACTACAATAGGGAAGAGTTTGAATTAGTGTTCCATTAATGAGTAAAAGTGTGAGTCAGCGTGCCTCAGTGGGTAGAATGATGAGCAGTTGGGTGGAAGGTCGGGATTCGTTCCCCGATGGGGGGTGGGGGATTTTCATCTCGCTTCAACGTTCAGACTGACCCCCAGGCCTATTCAACCTCCTGTAAAATGTAAAATGAGAAGCAGGACAATCCTGCGTGCAAACCGGCCGGAGTGAGATGATGGCCACATTACCTCCACCTAGAGCCGAGGCCTAGTAATAGCTCTACTCTCCGTGAAACCCATGGGCACACCTTAGGGTCTGTGGTTGGAAAGTTTGACTTTTGACTTTGAGAAAAAGTGAAATTCGTCGAAGGTCCTACATTTTCCAGCGTGCCTGCTGACGATTAAAAATTAACAAATAAACTGAACATTTATCTTAAACTCTATGTATTTCATACAACTTAAGTATATAGCCCTTTACTTGGGTGCGTTGAAATATTCAGATTGTGCGAATTAATTGACACAAAACGCATAAACCACAAACTCATGTAATTTTGTATTACATCTCATCACAACAATGAAGAGCTGTGGACAATTCTTTTTCCTCATGCGGAGTTATTGTCCAACCCTCAAGAAGATGCTTGAGCAAACGCGAAAAATCGCAACAGACATCCCCCGATAACACATCCAACACATCTTGCATACGCGTAACTTGTTTCGATTTCCTTGAAACATCTCATTCAAAGGATTTAATTAATTCGCGCACAAAAATTAACTACCTTCAACATGTAAATGGTAAAAAAATGTAAAACAAGATGGTTTTACAAAATAACACTTACTTACAAAATTATCTTGATTTATCTTCTAAAATTGTCAATTAGCCACGATGGCAGTGAAGATTGGATTTTCAACTAATTTCAAAAACGTATATCCATGCATGATTGATTTCAGTAGCGATGAAAAACTACTGGTGGAAAACCATTCCCTACACTTTCTCTTATATTTTTAAAAGTCTTCCCTACTGAATGCAAAACTAACTTCATAAAAAAATATGTTTATACAATTCTACAAATTCCGTTTAAATAAAACATTCACAAAATCGGTTAAGGAAAATTTTTAGGGCACTGAAGTTAAATGATACGCAGAAGTGTTACAGAAAATAATTGTAAATGTAACCCTCATATTTAAAACAATCTCTTTTTCTCGCAACCTTAATATTCGTTATATTTGCAATTGTCATTGTTACAAATTTCTTGGAAATTATTTCAAAATGTTTTGCAATATGTTAGTCTTATAGATACGATAATACCTGTTAAGTAAATGAAATTTTATTACAGGTTCACAAACACACAAATTCCTAACTGGAGTGGATTTTTCGTTCTTCCATATTTTATCAGTAGCATAAGTTTCATTTTATTTCTTTAAAGCTGTATGTTCGTCTACGTTGCTAAATAGTATTCACGCCATACTAAAACTTTCAAGCAAGATATCGCTTATGCAGATGTAATACATACCACCTAATCATACTTTCTGTTCAGAAAATTTACAGAAACAAATTAAGAGGTCTTTGTGAAATTTTCGGAAATATACTTTGGTCTTAATATGAAGTACCATTCATATACCCATTATATATACTCAGGTCTGCAATCATGAGAATTTTTGATCACGAGATTTTGGCGGAAATATTTGCTTTGCGTATATGAGAAATAAACGCTGTGCCCTAAGAGCAAAAACTTCCTTATAAGTCCGTCTGTCCGTGCGCGAATTTCATTCATATTTCGAATTTCAAATGGGGTCCGATTCATTTCGATGAACATACATTTTTTTTTGAAATTTGATCTAAAGCTACTTGAAAGTAGATCAAGCATATTTTCCATTGTTTCTGGGAAAAAAGATACTATTCTTTTTTAATTTGCGAACAGAAAATGTTAGTAATAGTCGAATTTTGTTTCAAAGTTTAATATACTACTTTTTCTCCGTTTCACCACTATAATCAATTCGTTGTTTCAAGAGGCCTGAAATGTAAATAAACCAAGCAATGAGAGAAAACGGATTTGGGAAACTTTCACGAAAGGTAGAATAATGATAAAATAAATAGATGAACCGAAAACTGACACTATATACGAAAGAGGTTACTTAACGTGTGCCTACTGAACACCAGATTACAATGATATTGCATTTACGTAACACGTTTAGCTATATTTACGAGACAGATAGCGCAAACTGTCCCAAAATAAGGTTTAGAAAATTTCTTTTAAATTAAAACGCCTAGTATGGTAGGTATTCAATTGATCTAGTAGACCGTAGGCTGCAAAAACTACTATTAGTTTTTCTATCACAAAAATAGTATTAGCGTTTATTTCTCATATACGTAATCCGGTATGGAAAGTATTGTAATTGTGAGAAGTTTCAATCGCACGATTTTGAAGGAAATAACCATTGATATGATAATAAAAAAACAGAATTTTTCTGAACTCGCAAATCAAACGCAAAGAAAACTTCACATCTAAATGCGTACACTGGTGATAAGAGCATATTTCGAGAATTCTGTATGTATATTTCAGAGGTTTTAAGTGAATTTTCGGTGTTTGCATCCCAGAAGATATTGCTAAATATTAGGCGTCGGCGCGTGTTTTGAAACTAGTGAATTTAGTGAATCCGAAGTAGTATACAGCTTTGAAGAACGGCTATTTATTTAAATTCCCGTCATAAAAGGAGAGCAAGAAATTTCTTTTTAATCGATGTGACGCTTGGAGTTGATCCCATTTCCGGTGCCTCTAGAAATACGAATTATCTATCACCTGATAGTGTTTGGAAAATTTGTCCTTACAATTACGGATGTTTTAAAATTATCATCTTATTTGCGTTGAGAACAATGGGGATGAATCCTTAATCGTCTATATATTTAATATTTCTATTTTTTTATCCTGCAACCTTTGGAAAACTGATGTTGGGTAGATTTTTCTTTAATTTTACTTTTCAATTTCTTATAAATATTTTTTCTACGTGTGCAAAATCTTCTTGAAATAGTGGACACTCGAAACGTTATGAAAAAGTTCAATAGTTTTGTGCCCCTAGTTTTCTGATATTCCTCGGGCGGAGAATTTACGAACTCCAGGAAATACGAGGGATTCAGAAGTTCAAGAACAAAACCAAGGGTGCGTGCCAGCTGGCGTAGACACACAAAAAAACAGGAAAAATATTAACCAATGTTTACAAAACCTATATCGTTTATTTACTTTGATGACAAGTCTAATCGTGAAATTAATAACAAATACAGTCGACGGCTCCGCGAAATTAATGTTTGCGCTGACATTTCCGCGACGGCTTGTTTGCAGCAGTCCCGTGGCATTCCGCGGGCTGTGGGTGCGCGTAGGGAAGAAGAGGGGTAGGACTGTAGGCGCCTGGCCCGGGGCGCAGTTCAAGCTGCAACTGGAGCCAAAGGAAGAGCCTTTGCAAGATCGATAAGCCGTCGGGTGGTGGAAGCGTGCGGGAGGAGGGGCTATGGGTGAGCAAATGGGCGTTCAGGAGGTTGTGGGGAAGCGGGCTGAGGGGCAGGGGTAGCAGAGAGACTTTCCTTCCGCATCGACTGCCCGTCCGTGGCGTGCGGGGAAGTGCGAGGACGACGCAGGAATGCGCGCCCGCGCCGCCGCGCCGCGGCCTCCCACAGTCGCCTTCTGTTATGTAAACACGCCGCACCGCCACCACCCATGACTTACGTCTCCGTGCAGCGACGGGGTTCACTCGCCTTTCGCCCGACCACAGCACGCACTGCACCAATCAAGTTCAAACAATCGCCAGGGAGCAGTATAACGATCAGTAGCACACACAAAGGAGATTTACTAATCACGGATTTTAATACATCTGCAAGAAAGAGGGGAACAAAACACACTGGATCTACCTGTCTACATCATGTATTTACAAGCAGCGTAGAAATTAATACCACCGTTTATTTCTTTATTTATACGGTTCCCTGATAATGCACGCACATTACTGATGTTCAGGATGATAAATCAAAAGGAAATAAACAAAATACTGACAACTCTAAATGTGCAAATTAACCAGTTTATATTTTGACTAAAGAAAACACAAATGCTCATAGTACACATCTATTGTATATATCAACAAAATCCAAACCTAAGACTGTTCGCAGCAATGACCGATGACTGTTTTGGGAATATAAGAATATATCTTCTTTTTCTTTCAAGTTTTCCCATTTCTACACGAATGGAAAAATACGTTTAGTTTTTACAAGATTTGACGATGAAACGATAAAAATACGAGGATACGTTACGTTTTGGCAATTTCTTACTGTCATATGCCCTTGTCATCGCGATCATGATGTGCCACTGAATGGAAATAAGCTATGGCGATGGAGTGATGGTATATGTTACTTCAACCTTTATTTCAACATTACCTCACAGATGCCTTCAATTTTACTCACAATGAATTGACAGACAATAGATTTTTATATATTATTTCTTCCGTCGTTGTATGGAATGCTACATTTCGGAAATTTATCACAGCGTTAATGCCAGTCAAAACCTGACAAATATCTTCAATGGATCAGTCAAATGGCGATCTACTATTGACATTGAATTCAATTCTGCTTTAGATGCAAAAGGAATTGAAATACTTGCTTCTTTGATTTCAAAGTTGTATTCTTTAAACTTCTGAACATAGGCTTCTTTGGTGAAGAAGTTGATTGACTTCGTTGAAAACCACAGCGGAATTAGTTCATTTCCACGAAGATCTAGACAATAAATGAGCTTTCTATCCAATAGTCTTTTCGCAGTACGTCTTCCTCCATCTCATTAATTACACCCTCTTTCGTTATGAGTCCCTTCAAGGGGCAGTATTATCACTCACGCGTTTTAACATGTTTCTATCCAATATTGCTACAAAAGTGTCTAAGCAAACGATACGGCGAATATAGTAAAGCTACTAGTTACCTAGCCAACGTGGTAGCAAATGAACAAAATCATCCCGTAGAACCTCTTCAGGGTAATACACAATGCTAGGATGCAGCAGTAAAAATGCACCTGAAAAATAAACCACACCTAAATGTGACCCATTAACTTCTCATTCCCAACCAAAATATTGTAATTTAAAACTGAACTGTAGATGTTTGTGATATGTTGTACTAACTTTCTATCAGATACCTAGTATATTATACCCTATCCTGGTGAAGACATGATAGTCTGTCAAGAACACAAAAAGAGATTAAGTCGCTGAATGAGAGCAGTTATACAATTAAATAAAATTATCACCAAAACTAGAGTAGTTACACCAGAAAACACGTTTAATAGAAGTATAAGGGAAAGTGGGGAACAGTGAGACAATTTGCTTTTGTCCATCGTGAAAGTATTACTGTTTCTCTACATTAAAATATTATATTCATGGTATAAAGCAGTGGCTTCTTAACTAATATATCGACTATAAACATTGTGGGCTTCTTATATGTTCACGTTTTAACCCAAAAACATCAGTTACTGTTAATCCCCAGTGTTATCATGTACTGGGGTAAATTGAGACAATGCAAGGTTGTCAGAGAGACCATTAAAAGAATCCTAATGATTTATTAGATTTGTATTTATTTATTACTAAACTTATTATTCACTAGGAAATGTGAAATGGTGGTGTTGGAGAGGTATTCTCATCAGCATTAAATATTTTAGTTCTATCCGAAAAACATTGACCGCGCAAGTTTTAAGTTTTTTCCTTTAAATTACATAACAATATATTTTTTTATTTATTGAATGAAATGACCCTATCCAGGCAACAGCATTTCTGGGGTTTTCCGAGATATTGTACTGACAGCGTCTGAATTTACAGAACAATTCCAAGCCAGCCTTCTTCTTAACATTCCAGATTTTTGGGTACTTCAAATGAGTTTTAACTGCGAATTCATACGCTAATTTACACCAATGAACCAGAGGCAGTCCATAAAATACTTTCGAACAGTTATGTAGGATGCAATTGTTGCAAACTGAACTGAATAATTCTGACATATATTTTTATTTAAGATATTTGATATCTAAGATATATTTTAATCGCTACACATAGAAGACTACGCTCTGATAACACCGACAGAAATAGTTCTGACATTACTGTCTCAGAAATTTTCGAATTGGTGGGTTCCTTTTGGGATTTATAGGCATTTCTGTTCAAATTATATTTGTTATAGCATCAGAGGAGAGATCATATTTTAAGATTTACAGTTTTATCTTTGGGAAACAGTCTCACTGTTATTCAAACTGATTTATCTCACCGTTACCCGTGGTGGCATTGTGTAAACCCATCTCAATACTACTTAACCCACAAAGTAATTTCAACAATGCAAATATGCATCTGATGTTTAAATACTCTGTTAATAATGCGATGCAATTAAAGAAATAAGAACACCCCATAAGCTATAGAAAAAAAACATCGAAAGAGTAAAAAACAGTTTGGTTACTTCTATGGCAGCGTAAATGAAGAACATACACAACTCAATTCCAAAACAGCTGAAAACACACTAATGACTGTACAAAATTCTTCTACTCGTTAGAAAAAGTTCTCAGCCATTCAAATGAAAAGAAAATGAACCGACTTGTCTCATTGTTCTCTACATCTCATTGTTACCCATTCTCTCTATATAAATATCTCAAGACAACACAGAAAAAGAATTTTCCGTTGGATTCGTAAGTAAAATCTTACTTTCGTAGTTTTCATTCAAAACACACAAACGTTTTTATTATAAATCATGCAAGGGGGAGCTACCTCAGCCCCCTGCGAATATTCCACTCCGAATATTTTGGAAGACTTGTTTCTTTTAAGGTAGTATGAGCGTGCCAGAAGAAAGTCAAACGCACAACCATTTCTGAAACTTTTAATAAAGCTATTTATTATGTTTGTATTAAAAATAGTCATTACGAAAATATTCATTAATTACTTAAAACTGCGCATCATTAATTATACCGTTTAAAATGAAACGATGTATTTGAAAAATTGTCTCTAGTTTGATCAGAGTTCTCTATTCTATAGTCAGTTTTCTTTAAATAACTTTCTTAATTGTCCGGAAAGGAAAGACAAATTTCGATCTGTTCTTTTACACATTGACATTATGAAAAAGATCTAAATAACGTAAATTCTGTGCCTCAAAATGAGTCCACCAAAACAAGAAATGCAGGGAAAAACTAAGTTGAGCGAATGAAACCTCGTACAATTCTAGCTAAACGTTTTCCTGTCCATTTTAACTAAACGCCAGGTTAAAGTACATTCATTAAAATTTGTTCAGCCATGGAGAATCGGTTTTCGGTAAAGGGAAATAGAAGATTGTTCTTTGTTCTTGTCCTTGAGGAAAGGGTTCAGAAAGCTGTGCCATTAAGTTAATATTGTGCCTGCGGTTTAATTACTACTCAGAGTTTATTTGCGCGATGCATAAAGTAATTATCATTGTTTTCGCAACACTTCACTTTTCATAAATATTAACCAGGCCTATTATTATTATTGTTGTTGTTGGTTTTCCATATTTCTATTACGATCAATTCCGGTTCTTCTTCAATTATTGTCATCTTATTATTATTCAAACTTTTCGACAATAAAAATGAAACTATCTCGCTGGTTGGCACACAGTAAAAATATTAGGAGATTGTTTTGCAATAACTGGAGTTTCTTGGACTGCACACTCATTCAGCTCAATAATAATTTTCAAACAGGTGTGATAAATAAGGATCCAAGAATGATCACACCCAAATTTCGATTGCTAATCACATTTGCTAAAAAGGTAGATTCCGAAACAAAGGGAAATGGTTTGAATAAGCGAGAGAGAGCTTGGCGACAGTGTTAAATAAAGAGTGGACAAGGGTAATGGAAATATACTTGTAATACTAATTGAAATACTTTTTAGAAAGTATCAACTAAAAGCATACATCCTTGACAAATGAAAAGTGGTCGCAGTATTGGTAATTAGGATGACATAAACATACCTCGCAAGAATCTATCCCAACTTAATTTCAAAGTGTAAGTAATTTCAAAGTCAAAAGGACTCTAGGAGAATTTATTCTGGAAAACACTCTTAAGCCATGAATTAATTACCGCATACTTCGGGTTTGCAAAAGTAATATAATTTTAATAAAAAATCTCGCAATATAAAATACTTTTTGAATATTTAATAGACTTTGCCGATAATTTTGTTCAGGAGTTTCCATTCAGGTCTCATACAAATATCGGAAATTAGAGAAGGCGATACCCGTATTTTGGACAATATAACTACGCAGTAACGATGCGAAATAAGACCTGAGTCCTGTCCATAATAAAAAAGGATTTCTCAAGTTTTGAGTCAATAAACGAATCAAGTTCTTTATCAAGTTATACATTTTCAACGACACGAGACAAAAACTGGATAATAGATGTACACATTCGATAACTGATGCCATCGCTAAACTTCGAAAATAGGTTTACTGAACCGAATTCATAAGAATCTAGAGTCCCCGAATATTGCTTGTTACCATTTCTTTAATCATTATGTATAATCATTCGTATATAAAGAATTCTAACAATGTGGTAAAAGTTGTGTAATTATTGACGGTTGGATGTATTTTAATAATTCATTTAAAATGTGGAGACAATAATTAATCACTAAAGAGTGGAAGAATTAAATTTCTGAAACTTCTATCACTCTGGATAATAATGGCAAATAGAACAATGAATCGGGAGACACTTTTTTCTGAATCAAAAATGGTCAGAATAATTACAATTTTTACATCAATAAATAAAAATTCTACGATATTTCCTCACAGAAAAACTATTATTTTGGACAAAAGTATCCACTACTTTCCATATAACGCGAGAGACTCCACTACATGACAGGACATAACGAAATCTGATTCATGTTTGTGTCTCTTTCAGGAACATTTCCTTATGATTATTTTCCCTGGAGTTTGCTATCCTATCCCTACATTCTAATCAAGACGATTTTCTGTCATTTGCCTTCGAACCTTTATACGTTAAAAATGATTCCGTATCGTCGTTCGTTAAGAAGACCGTTCTCCCGTCCACGTGTCTTGATTCTTTCCCGCCCAGTCATTCGCAATCCCAGAGGGGGATTCTAGCGAGTCTGCTTTAAAATACGATAACCTGCGCAGTGAAAGTGACGCCACTGAGTTGGTGAAAAGCAGCAATTATTACCGTAGCGCGGTGTCCACAGTAATTTTTCGCATGCGTCTTTCGATAACGTAAAAGTACGAATCGGAGAACAGAAGAATGACAGGAGGGGCCGACGAACGTGAGTGGGTGAGAACGGGTTTCTGTGATGGGCTCTCCCAGGCACGCCCGCGCCTGCCTGGTGGCGTGGGCTAGGCACTCTCGGCGGCCGTATTGATTCCAGTGCTAGGCCAGCGGGTGGCGGTATGGCAGAGTGGGGGTGGTGGCGGGAAAGAAGGAAGGGGGTGATGACATGCATGGCAGGACTGAAGAGGGCATTACGTAGAGAACAAAAAAATATGCGGAAAGCGCGAAGAATTAAAACTATTACGTTGGGTTTCGAGATGCGACACAAGGAAAATAAATAAGCGTTAGGAAAAAATATATTGAATAAACAATGAAAGATAAAACAAGCAAAAAGAATTTAACAACTTCTCGTGATGAGATATTAGAACAAAATGTAATATATCCGTAGCAATCGGATAGGGAAAGATAAATAGCCAACATGAATAAAGGGGATGTACGAGAATAATATCGATTTCATGGGATAAGCGTTAAAAAGGGTTATGGAAATAGGAACGAAGGGTGACAATAAAAGAATCTTCAAAGCAGTGATCACACCAAGCTTTAAAGATGAAAGCTACATAAAATAAGCAGGCAATAAAAATTAGAGAAATGTGATAAAGGAGATAAGGTCGTTCGATGAGTCTGCACTGCAATCATGAGCTGAAATGTGCGCTACGAAATGCTTCTGCTACACGGCATCGCGAGGCGTACCAACCTACTTATGGTAACACTGGAAGAAGGAACAACATGCGAACCGCGCCACTGTAACTATAATGCAAGCAATGACTAAGGTCTCGCAGTAGCCTTGAAGTAACATTTTCGCTCAAGATGAGAAAACGAAAAATACATCAAATGGGGTGGTGTTGTATGGACTGGTCTGAAAATCTTGTTCAAAATTATTTCATCAGATTCTATATATAAAAGTAACTACTCACCCAAAATTTCAGTCCTCAATTTTTTGCCTTGCGATTTTTCACAGCCTTCCTTTTCTTTTCATCATTTTTTAAGAAAAAATCTGAAGATATTTTCAAATACCTTCATCTCATTGAAAAGTTAACGAGGAATCTAAATATGCTTGCAACGTTCTTATCAAATCCTTCCTTCAACGTGAAATTTAAAAAAAAATCATTATTTGCGCCAAAGAAATTCGGCAACCAAGAAGTTATGGGCGAATTCAGATTTTATGGAAAATTTCGGGTAAGAAAATTATATTTATATATTTATCTCTCGAGTTTCATGTTGCTCCATTAAAAAAATTCATTATCAGTTCAGAAGTCGTACACAAGGAAACTGCGCGCAAGCTACGCCCGGCTACACCCATAGCCCAAAAGACATGTTATCGGAGGGCAATCCTTTTGATTTAACATCTCACGGAGCCATACATTCGTATAAATACCTGTGTAAATACAGTTTTTTTCCTGAAACGTGATAGAAAGGAAAGTTGACTGTGAAAAATCGCAGAACGCACGTGGGTTGTGAAAATTTAGTTCAATACATTATTTTAGCTGTACAATTCGATGAAATAGTTTTGAACATGTTTTTCAGACAAGACCATACAATCCGTTTGACGTGGAATTACCCTTAAAAGAAAAAATCTTTTTTCGCACATTTTACAAGAAAAAGTCTTTAAGATTGTCGTGTTAATAGAAGATTGGTGTTACCTATAGTTTTCTTTTACCCTTAGTAACTTCATACCACAATCCTAATGCGCAGTTCTTGGTTTATAGACATAACTAAGCGATAGTAAGACACAAGCGTGACAATCAACATAATGAAAACTTTCAAGAGTTAATTTTATTACATGACAGACATTAGATAACAAACTTCCATTACCTCGTGCATCAACGTGACTAAAGCTAATTTCAACCCAGTTCCTGGAGACATTTCACAGTTTCGAAATATTAAAATAATGCCCTCCACAAAGATCATGATTTTGTTTGTCTTTGTGGTTAGTTTTGGTTCCACAAAAAAAAATTTATTAATAAAAAATACCCACGCATTCAGTTTTAATTTTTTTATAATACCTTCAAAAATAATGGAAATACCAACATTCAACCGACGGCAAATAACTTTCAATAAAACTTTGCGTCAACATAAGATGACCTGTTTTAGACGTTAGTTAGTCCTTTACGAAGAAGAATCGCCCCAGAATTTTCCTCCGGTGAAATTTTCTCTTTACTGGCAATTATAGAACCTCACATTGATATTTTGTACGGAAATATTTGTTTGGGTAGCATTCAAATTAGAATATTGAAATTGTTTGAAATTGCAAACAACGTCGTAACGGTAGCATATCCACCAATTTAATCGTGCGTATAAAGGGCAACGAATGGGATGTACTGAACTACTATTTTATTTCGAAAAGTTTGAAAGCATCCCTAGAACTGCAAAAAAATTAATCGATTATATTTGATTAATTTCACTAACTGTTTAGCAAATGCTTCAAAATACATGTTAGGCTTCGCAAAAAAATGTATACTATTACAGTAATTGACTGACAAGGTAGCTCAGAAGGGTCGAGTCTAAAACCTAGGGCTCAGGGTTCATTGCAGAGAGGGATATTGTGTTTTAATAATTTATGTGGAAATTTTCTAAGATTAATCTCTTTCTGAAAGTGTTTTCTATTTCAAGGATGTGGACGTGTTGATCAATGTTGAAGGAGTGGGTGAAAAGGTGTTGGTGGTTCACAAAATTGCTATTGTCGTGTAAGGCGTGAACGTGTTCTTTGATTCTGATTTTATATTTTCTACCGGTCATTCTCACATATTTGACATCACAATCACTGCATGACAGGAGGTACACTCCACTTTTTTCTAGGGTGCGAGTGGTGTCTGTTGGGCGTAAAATTTTGTTTTGGAAAGAGTTGTCTATTTTGAAAATTGTTTCCCAACTACGATTTGTCATTAATTGAATCTCCAAAATTAACCCTTTTCACAAAATACATATCAAAGAGTTCAAGAGGATTGAAAACAACGATAACACAAATTTGCATCATCCGCACTTGTACGTAGGAGGAGGGAGCAAGTGGAGGACGGATGCGACATAACGATTGGGCCGGCGACAGTGGACGTCACCTCGTTGATCACACACGCGACTGGCAGCAAAGGGGGCCGCGCTTCACTAGTCGTTCGCAACTGGCTGCTTTGTGCTGCGACTCGTCGAAAATACGCAACCTATGAAGCAGAGTTACTCTAAGGCCTGAGGTGATCCGAAGATATCGGATTATTTGAATTCATACACGGGATGCATTTCTGCTTTGCATTCTCTTTTGGTTGAATGCGTGTGGGATAAGAATTTTCATTCCCGATGAGATTGAAAATTTTTGACGTTCATCATCTGCCTTTGCCTTTACAATATACTACTTTCATACGAAGTAGTCGTCACAAGAGGAACAAAATATAACCTGAAAAAATGGGACTCATTCGACATTTTCGCGAATTTTAGACGTTCAGCAGAAATAATTCTCACAAGTTAATACAAAGACAATGTGACAATATTCAAATATTTCAATTTCTTTCTTTCGGTTCTAAGAAAAATGAGAGAATGGAAAAGGTATATTTCAAGACGATATGCATATAAACGTTTACACAGCAATACAATACGGCAGGTATCTTACGTTAATTAGCGCACGTACATAATAGAGGAAGTATTGCGATAGTCGGTTTTGCAGAAAATAGAAAACTCAGTTTGGAACAGCATTATATCCAAAATAAGTCATCATAGTACCGTCCATCTGTAGTACCGGCAGCAACAGCGAAGACCAGTTCGAAGTTTCTTGTATATTACAAGTAGGCTTCGATTATTGTCCGGGGCTCGGTCTCCGTAAATCTTGATACTTTTTTCCCCCTTGGTTGATCTGTATAAAATCTTCTTCCTTTTAAGAGTAGGCTAAGTAAGAGTAGCTTTTAAGAGTAGCTCTTTCCTTTAAGAGTAGCTTTTAAGATGGGATGGTCCCTTGCTAGTTTCCGAAGTAAAACCTAGTTTACTGCCCCCCCCCCCT
>NNCF01134598.1:106569-145163 GCA_002313205.1 Laupala kohalensis
ATTATACAGTTCATTCAAGTTTTACAACTGGAGTAATTTTTGCTGAATAATTTCATGTTGTTGATTGTTTTCATGTATGTATTTCATTGTTCCAACATCGTTATCCGTGTTTTTACTAGGACAATAAGTAATAATATTAATATTAAAGTTCTGTTATTAATTGAAGTCACTAGCTTGATAGTAACAGATGGCGTTAAATGGGATTTTTAATTAATCTTGGTGTTGCGACCCTTAGCACAAGCTTATGTAGAGATTATGTATTTATGTAGAGGTANTTTCGTAGCACAACGTGAACAACAGTACAAATTTTCATTTATTTAAAAATGGTAAAGCAACTAAAAATCACTTCTGAGCCACTTGAAACAATAGATGATTAATATTGTGAGTAGTTTTACCAGGATCAAGTATTTATTTAGTTACCGCTACAACACAACATTAATTCCAAATACAGTAGTGAATTAAAAAAAAAACACGTATTTGAACACAATTGTAAGTAGAAACATAGGTGTGGTGCAGTGAAGTATAATGTAGTACAATGAAGAATAGTCTGAAAAAGTGAAGATAGGTTAAGTTGTTTTAATATGTATCCTAATACATTATGTTTAGCTGTTCTTTATCCCATTCTCAATTTTTAAGTTGCATCAATATATGTAGGAAAAACAAAGACATACATGCTAAAAATTTATATCAAACGTATTTATTCTTCAACTTTTTGTGATGCTCTTTTTTATTTTCCCTCAGCGTTCGTGTATTTTTGACTGGAAAATATATTTTGCGGAGTAAACGTTATCCTTTTCCGATATAAATTTTTATTGTTCATCAAGGAAAATGCACCTCGTATAAGGTGATCTTACATAGGTGATCTTTTACAAAAATTAAATCCGCCACTGCCCNATGGTCCCTTGCTTGTTTCCGGAGAGTAACTTAGTTTATTACCCCCCCCCCTCACGTGGTCATACGCAGTTTGCAACTGCTTTTTTGACAATATTTATCTCATGAGAACTTTTCACTTGGTTCTTCAAAGACACTAAAAAGACACAAAGACACTTCTTCAAGGAACACAATAAAACTACTTACTCTTTATTTACCTTCTCTACCCAGCCAAACCTACCTATTGGACTATTGCATGTTTGACTAACTACAGAATCCTTGACTGATTTATCATTTAAATATTCCATTAATTTTTAACGGTTAACTTTAACTTGCGCTAAGTACAAGTAACGCTGTAACGATTAACTAAGTTAACGTTTTGAGAAATGGAGATCCTGTTAATGAAGTTAAATTTCAGATTAACTTTGCTCGCCTCTCGTTACTGATATCTCGCCCGCCACTGGACGAAAAAGCAGCTGCAGTGAATAATTATTCTTCTTTCCAAGCAAAACTTGTTAAAAAAGAATGAAATATACATATACAGTCAGTATTTTATACACCCAGCAAACTATCTGAATTAGAAGAGTTTGAACTGGATATGGTACAGAAAAAATGCTTCATTTTATACAAAATATTAGACTTGTTTATAATTGCAGAGTTATCGTTGAGACTTCAAAATTGCAAGTACACTATATACCTTTAAATGTATACCACAGAAAACAAAGAAAAATTTATTGCATTCATATCGAGAGAATCTCATTGAAGAGAAAAATGATTCGTGCGAAGGATGGAACAGGGAAGAAGTAGTGGAGTCCTCTGCAAGACAACAGAGGATAATGATGACTTCTCTGCAAGACAATTGATGGTGTAAGACATCGGAAGATACGAGGTAGTTGTGTGACCTTCAGTTATAATGAAAACGATTCGAAATGTCAAAAAAAGTAGAAAAGTGGTGAAAAATGTTGGAAACAGGAATACCAAAAAACAACAACATACAAATAAAAGATATCACCCAGTATTCGACATAAGAGTACAAAATCTCTAGGGAATGATCGAAAATAGCAAATTCGGAATAGATGAAAATCAACAAAGAAAAGAACTGAAGTATTTCCTACAATTCAGGCATCAACTTACTAGGAAACAGAAGAATTATGTTGCTTGAAGAGGCAAATAAATTAAGAAGGAATACCAAGGGCAGATTCAGAGGGAAGGAATCTCAGATCCAAGTAGCCCCCCACCCTCGAAAGATGAGAGAGTAATTAATATTGTATTCTATTTTACAAGAACAAAAAAGAATTATATTTGGAACCTAGGCACATATTTACATAGCGAAGTAAAATATATTCTAACATAATAGTCAATTGACTTGTATGTGCGTCATTTGCCCCAAATTTTCCATGACCCCAGACGTCCCGGAGATCTAAGTTCTCCCCTTATGATATCGTGGATCCGCCACAGGAAAATACTGACTGATAATCTAGAAATTGGGAGACAGATCTAGAGCACGTAGTGAAGATAAGCAAAGGTATTGAATGAGACACCACTGAAAGGCGGCCGCGCGTTCAGTTCGGTTTCACACCAGCAAGAAATACTGCTACTTTACGTCGTACTGCGCAGTGTCCAGCGAGTTTATCCTATCTGCTAGAGCCTTAAATAAGGGACGCCAACGTTCCCTGCATTGGATCAGTTTGCTTCGAAAGCGTTGAAAAACATTCCAGTATAAATTGATATGTCCAAATAAAAGTAACCAAATCATTTGTTTTCAATTTTTTCCAAAAATTATAAACGGCAATAATGTGGGAACAATGTGAAGTACAATGTTGAGTAATAATACCGAATAGTACAGGATTTGCTGTCGTAGGCTTCCGCGGTCGGTGTCAAAAATACCTTGGCTTCCGGGCTGTCCATCGACAGATGACGCCACAACAGCCCGGAAGCCAAGGTATTTTAGCACTGGATCTATTGTACCAATCATTGTTCCCACATTATTATTATTATTATTATTATTATTATTATTATTATTATTATTATTATTGCCATTGATAATCTAAAAAGAATTGAAAGCAAAGTTTCATGGAAAATTTTATCTCATATGGTCGTAAAATTTCATGGAAGTGTGAAAATTATCAGGTGGGTACTTAACACCAGGGATATATTCACCAGCAGACACTTAAAATGATTATTAATTGTTCAATATTATTAAGGTTCCTCTAATTAAAAAACAATAGATACAAGCTACAAAAGAACGAGTACATCAATAAATTAACCAATGTGATACCTGTGGACCTCTCAAGATCTTTTCAATGCTACACTTAGATTTTTCTTCTTAAAATTTTAATGAGTTTTTTGGTGTTAGACACGCAGCAACGAGACCAAAAATTTGAAGCTTCGAAATTTGGCTCACAGGTTCTTCAGGATGGGTCTAAATGCACTACAGAGCGATTTTTCGAAAACCGATTGAAATATTAATGATAGAAAATACCCATTACAATAACCTTAGGGTCCAGATCTTCGAAATGTGGCACACATGTTTCCGAGGGTTGGTCCGTGTGTGTTTCAGATATTTGTTTCGAAATTCGATGCAAAATTTTCTTTATTTAATTTTTAAGCTTTGATTGGTGTCGGGAGCGGAGCGATGAGCTTTGAAATGCGTCGTATGCGTTCTAAAACAACCAGATGATTTTTTCGAAAATCGGTTCAGATTTCTTTCTTACATTCATGATTTTCTTTGGTAATTTTGTTAGATTCTCTTGTTGGTTCGTTGAGCTAACGAAAAAGAATTCAGCTTTTCTTCTATTTAATGACGGATTAGACAGCGCATAAGTATTATGTACCTACCAATATGTATTATGAAATTCTTCACTTTGTTAATTCCGAAGATTCCTCAGTTGTAATTGTTATTGTTATGTTTTGGTTTGTTTATGACAAGTAGGATAGTTTGGAAAATGATCATTTATCCACCAGCATAAAATTACCTTGAACCATTGGTTGTGTTCTAAGTGTGAAAGTTATATTCTAAGGGTTCATAAATATACGTTTCTTGTTTACCTTGCGATTAAATATTGGCAATGTGGATGAGTATTATTTCTTAACTTTTTCATCCGATAATAATAGATCTTTGTTCTCGTTACGTTTCACAGGAGACATTCATCGAGGGATCGAGAACAGTCGACGGCGTTGACAATGATGTTCACACTTCTTTGTTCTTCGAAGTTTTTCTCGTTCCCCTTCACGAACTAGAGCTTGGAGTAAAACTTTTCACAATCACAGCCTGGAATAGTAATAATAAAATCATTTAAGCAATTGCTAATATGTAATGTTGAATCAAATTGGTCTTCAATTATTCTTTTCGAAGCTACAATTGATTCGTACAAAAGTAAAGGTGATTCGAAACTATAAGTGATTCGTATTTCTGAGGCAAAAGCTTAATTGATTGGTGTTACTATCCTTGGGAAAACGAATTGTTGTGGCAAAACGAATTCATTGAATCTGGGTCACATTAGTAAATCATTATCGTGCGTTTGGATTTATTTGTCTCAGTTGTGTGTGTGTGTGTTGTATTATGGAAAGAAATATTGGACCATTTCAATGAATATACTTTAAGAGAGGGGTTTTGAATAGTAGATTTTACATCATTAGTTTATTTATGTAGTATTCCGTGATTGATAAAAAATGTTGAAATGAGAGAAATTGAAGAGAGAGAAAACATTTTAACAATTCTACTATCTAACACATTTCCAGAGAGTATTATACGTGTTTAACAGTTTTTTTTCTTTTAATGTTTTTGTATTGCATAAGAGTACGGAAAACCATGCTGGTATCGTAATTGACTTAAACGCTTTTATTTAACGGTCCCCTCTCTCGTTCATGGGTGGAATTCTCAAGTTAAGTTTTCACGTACATCACAATTGGAGGAATTGGTCTGATGTTGACAGACTGATTTACATTACAATGTTGAAATAGTAGATATTTTCCATATCCATTCCAGTCAGTTCACGAAGGCAATAAAAAATGAAGTTGTTATTAAAATTTAATTTGTGATCAGACCTATCTAATCAAAGCAAAACTAATTCATTCGCATTGTATACGATAAGTCTTTCCAGGAGCTCGGAATTGCCACTTGCAATATATGATGGTATTACGGTTGGCATTTTGTAGGGATTAGTGATTAGAATTTTCTTGTATCGAACGCGGCATTATTTTAAATTGACATTTGAACTTATTTAAACAATTTAACTCATCGGTAGTCAATGGAATCAGAACTTTGCAATATAAGTATGTTGATTTATTTCAAAACATACTCTACTTGGCCATTGATTATTCGTCAAAGATTATTTTATTCAAAATTTTAATACACAAGGGCATTCCATAGTTATAAGAGCCGTATTTCGTCATCGCAAGATGATGGACTGATTCGAATTCTTAGAAATTAAGAAAGATCAGAATCAAAAAAAAAAAAAAATCGCAAAGTATTGACTCCTACAAAAATTAATTTTTTTTTATTTCGACAAATCTAAATGTTACCAAAAGAATTCCTTCATTAGAACTAAACCTATTTGAAAATTATATGCAATATTAAAATAGTTTCAAACTAAAAAGTACAAAAGTGACAAAATCAGTGAAACTGAAAGTTTTTGAAATATGTACAAAATAACGTCTAACAACATATACACGTTTACAGACTACTGTCTCGGAAAAGAGTCTTGAAACTCAAGTTTGAGCATTAATAAAACATTTACCCGTTGCTTCATACCTACATGAGTTGCATCAAAATTTTTCGTGTTTCATTCTACGTTTATCAGTGTGAGTTAAATTTTTTTACTGCATCCTATTTAAATTTTATTGCAGGTATAAAGAAAAAAGTGCCGGGTTTTCCACTCCTTCAATGGGAGCGCTGACTATAAAAATTCATTGATCAAAGACCACTCGTTCAATCGCAACCAAATTTTAGTATGACCGAAACAAACATTGTTTAAAGGTTGTCCGAGTTTGAAACTGATGTGATATAAAATAAAGTTTTTATCGAATTGGCACCACAAAGTTTTCTCGGTTTTGGTTGGTCGTAAAAGAACAAAATTAGTCTTATGAAGCCATAGACTTCAATAATTTAATTTTTTAGTTGTATAAAATCTTCAAGAGCATGTCGTTTTTGTAGAGATGAATATAATATTAAAGAGAGAGTGTGCACGCACTGAAGGACACTCATTCACCATAACTTGCCCAGCCGAACCCCGTGCGTCGTTGCCGCGTTGGACTCACCGCGCATCAGTGCCATGAATCTCAGTACAAGCCTTGTATTACTGTTATATATTGTGTTAAAATACATCAGTGTCTTCTAATTTAGATTTTAAAAATTAATGTTTACCATTTCCTACCACTTCTCTTCAGGGCTGTGAACTTCTAATGGAAGGTTTAAAAATAGTGTGCTGGCTGTTCAGCAGTTGTCTAATATTTACAAAGTTTTTTCTTTACAGTGCACTCTTCATATTTATAATTTTGACATACGTAAAACATTGACATATTTACAAGCCTGCTGAGGTTTTATTATCACTGTCAGATTATTCAGGTGACCTGTCATTAGAGTTTATCACAATAAGGTCAATAAAGGGAACGTCTCCTGCTAGTTCATCACTTTCCTAGTTCTTCTATTTTTTCAATGTGACAGATGCATTTTTCCAGAGAACAGTTTGCGTCTGGCGAACCGGCCAACGCGGCAGCACCCCACAATTCCCGCCGCTCTCTACGCCACTCTTGCTCCTTGCGTACAGACAAATAAATACAAATCAATATAAAATATTTGATAGCACACAGGTAAAATATTGCTTAAAACTTAGCCCCATATTATCATCAGCTTCATAATGAAACCAATTTAATTCTTTTACGACCACTCAGGACAGAGAAAACGTTAAGGTGTTAATTTGCTAAAGATTTTTTTATTTTACATCAGATCAGTGTCAAACTCGGTAGACCTTTGAACAATAAGTTTCTTTAGGTCATATTAGAATTTTGTTGCAATTGGACGAGAGGTCTTTAAGCAACATCAGTTTTTTCTTTACCTGCAATAAAATTGGAATCGGATGCAGTACAAAATCTGGACCAATCAAACATTTTTCTTCGTATATCCTTCCGCGAGTGATGCTACCTCCACCATCGCCTACATCTTCACACAAACAGATTTTCTTAAAACGGAATCGCCGGGACTAACAAACCTAACATCGCCAACTGTGACCGAACAATTGTTTATAATTATAATTATCATACCCTAACATACTAATATATACGGTGGCGGAGAGAAGAAAATAGTGCGGAACAATATTTCTTTATAACTACCGTCAATATGAAGAGCGAAGTATACGACTTATCTTTTTGGAACCGCAATAATATTTGTATTAATATGGCACCTATGATTTTTTCGAACCCTGATAGGACCATATTCTTATATTTGGCCCAAAATTTAATTAACATTGATAAACGCTGAATGAAATACGGAAAATTTTGATGTCACCTATTTTTGTGAGGAGCAACGGGTTAACGTTTTATTAATGCTCAAACTCGAGTATCAAGACAGTTTTCCACAAAAATATTATAGAATTTAGTTCAATTTTGATTTATCAAATTGTTTTGATATTGCAATTAAAAAGGTACACATGCAGTATAAGCTGGATTTATGACACAGGATCGAGTTTGAGGGGATGAATGAGAATAAATTTCTTTTTCAATGACTTATGATACCCGTGCATGGATTTTAGCGGGATTGCTTTTTACGAAGTTGATATTAGAACTCACAGATGAAGAATTTTAACGTGGAGAACTGATGCAATAGTTATAGATTTATTAAAAGCGTTTGATTTAGTGCCACATTGTCGTCTTCTTACAAAAATCTCGAAGTCAGAAAATGATCCGTGAGTTGTCAAATCGAGAGGCACATTCCATACTTGAATAGAGTAGGACTCCAATTCTTCGGATTAATTGGAACCGGAATTTTTCCGGAAAATAACATTTGTTCCTTAAAAGACTATTTTTAAGCCAAAATGACAAAGAAATATCACATTTTTCAGGAAAAACCAAAACTAACTTACAATATACAGTAAAAATAATTTAATGATATAATAGGTCAGATATGATGATATACTGGTTACAGATGCAGTAAAATATTCAAAAGTGTAACGAACACTACTTCTTTTCTCCCGTCGATCCGGGTTATTGGGGATCCATATGAAATGAGTTCCGGTAATTGGACTTCTCCTGTATTTCAATGTGCAATTACTCGCCAGAAATCCATTGTTTTTTTGTTTTTGTTTTTTGCGGCCAGTCCAATCAATCTGTTTTCTTGGAACTCACGATTCTTTTTTTTCTTTCATTTTTACAGTTCATTTATTAACTCATCTGTTCAACAGGAAAATAGTGTCATTATCAATAAGTCAGCCCAGCAGTACCGTCTTTGATAATATAACTGTCCAAAATTCTCTTATCTCCAACCCGCTTCATCAATCATTCTATTTTTGGTTAAATACATCAAGCTTAGGTTCCAACCTGAATAATGACGTAATTCAGACAGAGAAACGGAACATTACGACGATATTCCCAGACGTAGAATATTGCAAATCCGGGAAGTTTATATTAAAACGTCGTTACAACTCCTTTCGGTTGTTTTATTTAAATAATTATATACTGTATCTTTTATTTGGCCAAAATCTTGGTCTTCCAATTTTTATTACACAAAAGATTTTTTTAATGGGGCTTTAGGGCTCTGGCCAACATCAAAGTCATTAGAACCCTTAAATATTATTACCATTATTTATTAACATATTAGACGTGATTCAGATGTTAACAAGAAACTTTCAAAGACGTCAGCAAAATTCTTGAGGTAAAAATTGAAAAAAGTTTATTTTAACTAAATAATGAAACAATGAATGCCACCACTGTATAAAAGTATAAATAATATGAAGACAAAAATTAAAATTATCTCTAACACAGCCAATCATATATACACCGAAAAAGTTTGAAATGAATTGAAGTCGTTTACCAATATTGATACAAACACGAAAGCACGAGCATGATATTCCCGTCACACGAGAGAAAATAGAAAGAATAAAGCAGTTCCAAGAATTAGAGTTACATTCGTGATTTACTTTCCCCAACTGAATTAACGTTAAAAAACATCAGAAAGCACAAAAATGAGCTGTCAATCAGAAGTGCTCGGTATTTACGCAGCCTTTTATTTCGTTCCTGGAAACAAATCAGCCGGCGCTGCCTGAACTAACGCTTAAAGTAGCAACGAAAGCGAGCGACAGGATAAATTGTCGCATTGTGCGCACACCACATAGCTGTACAGAGCTTATTGTCCCTCTGTCCGGAGGCCTCACATGGGAGGGTGTTTTAATCTTCGAGTATTCTTACAAGCCCTACGATTGTCGTCAGCCGATTTCTAAAAGAAGTGTAAGATGTACGCTAACCAGACGAGTAGAATTTTTGCATGACACCTACATTCATTATCATGCGCCTTGTACATTAATCTCGCACAGTAGTGGCCTCCGCGAACCACTAACAACTTACCACCCCTTCACATTATGATGTCCTCCAAAAACTCCCCGGCGCTCTCCACTCTTGCCCTAGAAGAGTTTTCTTTCTCTTCTCACAACAGAGTTGTTGGCATATCATTTATTCTCGTTTTCGCGACGTGCACACCATTTTACGAGTCCGCGCAGGGTCTCTCACAATTTAAGCACTATTTTGCGTCTTTTCTAGGTTTAGTGCAGGATAAGACGGAAACGTTTTTCTTTACCGACTCTTACCATCACGCAGAACTTTCACCAAAAGGATTGTTTATTTTTTGTCCTATTAAAATCACTTATTTCCAACACCCGTTCAGAACTCGGATCACGTTTTGACTCCAGTTGTTCTTAAACAGGATTTTCCAAAGTAGTTCAATTATTGCGTAACGTAAACATTTAAAATCATTTCCTTGACCATAAATGTAAACAACGCCATCCTCAACTCGCTCGTTGTCATCCTTGTCTTCCCGACACTGTTTTCCTCGCCCCAGCGCCACCCAGAACGCGGCGACCGCACGCCTCCAGGATCGATATGAGCAGCCACACGGTGTTTCGTAGCAAAAACTGCTTCCAGGACCACGCTTCGCACTCACGTTTCCTCCGCGCGCTCAGCAAGCAGCGAGCGGATAAATGACATTCGTGTGGGCGGGGAGGGTATAATTTGCGGAAATTCTCCGCAAAGCAATCCAATATACGTCGGTCTCAGGAAGTACCTGGAAAGTTTGTGCATGAACTCACGAAGTGATCACACTTGGATGAAACCTGCCGCGAATCCACTTTGTCAACCACTCCTGGGATTAATCGGAATTTGAACCAGCGTCAGCAAAGGAAGAAGGCAAGTACACTATTCACCGCTCCACGGGTCGCCTTTTTCTCTGAACCACTTTATTGCTCGGAAATATACATTCATTCTCCCAACTTCCCCAATATTTAGGCATTTGAGTCTACATACTTACACTGGACAGGAAGAAAGAGTGATTCAAGTGTTGTTCACAAAGTGAAAAGAAACACAAACTCTAAAAAAATTAAAAATACAACAGATAGCTCATGTTCACTTGTCTTTCTATAAGTTAAGTTTTCGGGTAAAAGTAGAACAAGCCAATCAGTAATCTCTAAAATAATCTTTGGATATATATCAAGTGGAAACTACAAAAAAAATCCGTAAGAAATCTTTCGTTTGTTCTATCTAACGATTCACAGAAAAAGTGATTCAAATATAACTCTTAGAGAAAGTTATTTTCTTGTTACAAAATTCACTGAACACCTTTCTCTCTTTGCCGACGGCTATTGATAAAAGCAGCAAGTTTCCATTCCTTACCTGAGTAACGTATAATTTAATGAGTCGGAAAATTTCAGAAATATTTTCCCATTTCTGTGGAGACACGGAAGTTTCTTAACTGAGATGGTTATCTCTCACTTTTCACGCTCGTGATCATATAAGAGCATAAACAATCATCGGCTTCGTAAATTTTACGGTCAAACGGACAAGTACGCAATGCAGTCAAACGTACAAAATAATATAACAATACTGTTGGCGCGAATCAGCAAAATACTTTCCACCTGTCTGTGTGGATAGTCTGTGAAACCCGTTAGTACACAGTTGAAAAAAGGTGTTCTCACCTATTGATATCAAAGGAATTGCTTTTTGGTATTATTCAAAAGATTTATACTAAAAAATTAAAAATATACTTAAAAGATTTTTACTTGTAAAAAATAAAATTTGCGAAATGGGGTGATTTGTTTGAAATGGTAGCTAGTAAGGGGTTACTTTTAGTGTTGGAGAAGTACTCAAGCTTTTTTAAACCAACATCCTTTTGAGTAGTTTCAGAAAATACAAATAAAAACCCTCAATAGGGATGGGGTGATTGGGTTGGATGTGGTTTTCAAAGATGGTTGATTTTTTTCATTTCGGCTTCTTGGGCGACCTTGATTAAGTTTGCACACACGAGACAAGTCCTCCCTGACATGTAAAAGTATAATATTTGAGCTGATTTTCACGAAATTTTCAATTATCATTACACAAAGTGTCACTCGGTGCGAAAGGGTGACACTGCAAACTCCCGTTAGCCGAGTCCCTAGTAAACATACGCGAGTATCTTGACGCAAATGTTAACATTGATACATTTCAAAACATAGAATTTATGAGGAGATTAAATAAATACTTCACTAATCTGGTCTCGCATAGTATTTCAATAAAATATGAGACGACGACTTGAGAAATTTGAGTTACATTTTGAACCGGTAAAATGCATCTCTTGAAAGACGTATTTCCGTTATTTTATTTGACAGTTGGATACTGATTGGTTCCATTAACCCCAAGAATACATTTTTTAAATTTTAAACAAAGTATTAGAATTTACTATGAGGGCAGAGTTACAACCATTTACTGTCACTTCTTTATAGCACACCCATCCCATTGAATGGTAATTTGATCATGAACACGCTCAAATGTATTTTAATTGAGTATCGTTAGTACTGAACCAAGGACCATAAGAGGAGTAATATCAAGTTCTCCACATCTAGAGACCGATGTTATAACCCGTTCATAATTTGCAATGCTTTTGGATCCATGTGTAAGTAAGCGTCCCGTTTTACGTGCTTGTGTCTCAGTGTTCCGATAAAAATTATTCGGAACGCAGAATTGTCCGTAATTTGTTTATTTTGGTTTAACGTTCACCTTCTTGAATTATAACTGATTCTCCAGAAATCAAGAAAGCAGGTGTCATAAAAATGTCGACCCAGTCGATAATATTGTCATGTTGCGACAATAGTGTCGATGGAGGAGGTATTAATTAATATGCACGGCTGGAGGGGAGGCAGTTTAAGGACTACAATGCCAGTAGTGAAAGAATGTTTTCACATATGAACTCACAATGGAAAAGCGAAAATGTTATGTTATTATCAGGAACTGTGACAACTGTGCTCATAGTTGAGTTGTTTTTCAATAAGGATAGTGTGAAATTTCTTAAAGTTCAATTTTAAGATTAATTTAATTAAGGTAAATTCTTTTCGCGTAGCTTATATTCCTAAGTGATAAAAACAAACAAATTTTGTAGGTACTGTATGTTCAAACTGAAAGTGTTTCGTATTTTCGTTCGTAAATATATGAGCCCTGTCTAAGAATGCCATCAAAATCTCAAATCTAGGACACGAAGACCGAAAACACTGGATTTTTGAACTAAAACCAGGACATGATTATGTAAAATGATTTCTATCCTTCACAATGATAAATAATCATCTTAAAATTAATGGAGTAATTCAATCTTACGTAATAACACACAACGCTTCGCAATTTCGTAAGCGATCGCGACGATTAGTATTCGTTGCTTGGCGTATTTAAAAAATCCGGGTGGCGTAGAAAATCCCGCCCGGACGCTCCCTGGACACTCTTCTAACTAGGTCAAATCCGGGGAAACCCGAACGCATGGCAACTCGATCCCTCTCTATGTCTCACACTCAACACGCAGGTCCAAACATCCGCATTCGCAAAGTATTCATTAGAACTGTAACTGAGCATTTTCCGATGAAACAACGAATGAATTATATATTGAAACCAACTTACTATTTGTAGGCTGATACAACAATAGTTGTCAACCTCGCAACGTAAGAATAAACTAGAAAAACTGAAAATTTCGACTACATAGGTCTGTTGCCGTGTATATCAGAGACAGAAATATCGTTTTATGTTTCCTACAGTATTTTTCATTCAGCCTGGATAACAAGTCCTCAACGGGAATTTTGTTTTCATTCTATTTGTAAGAAAAGAAATGCAGTACATAACATCTCTCATAAAATTGGTATACTGATTATTATCCAACAAAAAGAAAATAATTCATGAAGCAGTGGATACCCAGCGTGACTCTTAACGTTTCGATTGCAGTTTTATACATTCCCTGAATTAACAAATTAGAACGGTCCTACGTTTAAATCGAAGGAATCGCGATTTAATCAACAATACTCTTAAAAATATATTTCGGTAGATCAAATCGTTAAAAGAGAAGAAGTTATTTACTTTCCGTCAGTAATTTGGGGAGATGTTATGACGACCTTATGTTTAACCCAGTGAATTTCAAATTTTTGTGAGGTCCCCCAACAGTTATAACATTCTTCAAAAACGCTAACTAAACCTTCAAAAAAGGGAAGAATTGAAAAAAATTAATTTTTGGGCGGTCGCAACATGAAAAGGAGTCATGTCTTAAGAATGAAATTATATACTTTTTATGTACACGGATGAGTAAGCCCAAAAAAATTAAGCCTAAGATTTCATTCCTTCCTTTAGAAAATTTATTTCAAAAACACAAATTTATTCATTTTCAAACATCTAATTCATGAAGCGAAAACACGTAGACGCAGGTAACTAGAGAAATCAAATAGGTGTTGAAACTGTAGCCAACAATGTGTTTAATACAATGACAGTTATTTTAAGGGGCTAAGCCAAAACAACCTTGAGATATTAAAGTTTACTTAAACGCTTACAAAGGAGAGTTTAATAAAAATGGCCGCCATTTTTAAACGAGACATGGTACATTTTCTAGATTATGTTTTTCAATTATCCAATAATACTAAAAACAACACACACGAAATGAAATTTTTCTGAAGGGGTGAGGCGACACTTAATTTTTATTTCTGTATCACTTGAAATGCATTGACCCGAAAGAAAACGTTCCAAATTTGTTTTCTTTACAAGGATTGAAGATGTAAAGAATATTTTGACGCAAACCTTGGTAGAATTTTCCAAAAACAGTGATTAAGTTGTTAGTATGAATCAGCCGCATGTGCATTCCTTCCGTCATGAGACAACACCCATCCGGAAGGGAGCGATTCTTTACGGACACATCTGGACCGCATCTGAAGCGCAGTGAAGCGTTCAGTTCTTTTTTCTTGCATAAACACATTCAATTCCATCGTCACTGTATTAGCTGGCCTACAAGAACACAAATAATATTTTGTATATGGTCAGCCCAAACGTTTCCTATCCTCATTAAAATTATATACTGAAACATCTAAAGCGTGGAGGAAAAAAACTTAGATTTATATCACATTGCCCATACTTTAACCCAGGTTACTTAATATTTCCAATGACACCATTCTTAACTTCCTTTGGTACATCAATTTAAGGATGTCCAATTTAAGACAATTTAATACCATGAACAAGGCACCGCAATACCTCAGAAAGAAACCCAATAAACAATAAATCGAGTGCAATGGGTCATGTCTAAAAGGTTTCTCAAATTCCTCTTTCTAGACAAAATTTCTCTAATATTAACGCCTTCATTGGTCCACAAACCTGGACATGTCGTGTGTCTCCTTAGCAACTTACAAATTTCAGACACGAAATGGTAGAATAATTTTAACTTACTATTTAGTTTTTTATCTCAAGGCGGATATCATAGGTCTTAGTTTTCGCAGGGCATCTCATATGTAACCATGCTGGACCAATTGTGGGGACGAAAATAATGATAATTTTAAAAAGATCTTGACTTATGAAGATATCGAGAAGAATTCAATACACATGATCACGGTTCACTTTTTTTAATGAAGTCATTTAAATTTCAAACTCGACGTCATTTCATTCTCTCGAGTTTCATCACGTTAATCGGTTGCGAAGGTCGAGCAAAAGTCACACACAAGTCCCTCATTGTGGATCGGCAATTTGGAATTTAGTATTTTGATCTCAAGATTCGTTTTCAGCATTCTGAAAATGCTCTAATTAATTTTCTCGCAAGAACTGAATCATGATTTTCCCCCAAATCTCCCCTTGGCGATGATATTCTTAATTTACTGGTGTCTTATTTCCAGATACACTAGACGTTATACCATGACTAAAGCGTAATTCGAGATCTAAGCAACCTGAGATTACAACATTATCGCATGTCTTTCCTGAATAAAGTGTACTCATTTTACCAATTGCTTGTTCTCGAATATTTACATATCTAAGGCCCCTTATCCGATGGGGTAGCAAACCTTTTTTTCATGGGGTTTTGCAAAAGAGATGTTTGTGGTTTGACAATGCTTCGTCATGTTTATTACTTTCACCAAACAACACTGTAGTTTTTTAACGTTATTACAAAACAGACACATTTCGTCACACAAGAGTTGAAGTGTATTTCACACTTGCGTCTTCTATTCCTCGAAAAATATGTGATCATTTGAATGAGGAATGACCAAATTCTATTCCGAAGGACAAAAACGGATAAGAAAGGAGCGTTCATGGTCCTCTACTTCATAGACATTGGTGCGTAACGTAATTCGCAAACATCCTGGGCCAGAGTCAGTTTTTACGGTCTCTTCACCTTTAGAAACCTTTTTTATATTGACGAAAAAATAAAGAAGGAAATCATTCGCTGCATCAATCGTAAGGGCAAATGTATTGCTGATACAGAATAAAAAATATGGTGCAAATTAACGAAAGCAGAATTGGATGCATTTCCTGGTGTAATTTGTGTTCGGTTTTCGAAATAATAGGATGTCACATTTTTATTTGAAAGAAGTGACCCGTTTTTCGCAGCAGCATTCAACTTTCACAGATTTGAAGACATTTCAAGATGTCTGCGCTTTGATGATAGAAGGAAGTGTTGCCAGAAGAGAGAACGATATATATCCTCATAAGTTACATGTGGCATCTAATTACCAATAAATGCAAATCTGTTTATAATCCTAGTGAATATGTGATAGTTCATGAACAATTACTTGGTTTTCTAGTTGCCGTTTCAGAACGTACATGCCGAACAAGTGGGCAAAGTACAGTTTATAGATCTGGTCGCAGAGAATTGTTTTGATCTGAATGGTAGTATATATTGTGACAAGTAAAAGGAGTCGGTGGTGAAAGATCTGGCAGGAAATACAGTGAAAGAACTAATGCAACCTTTCTACAATGGTGGATATAATGTGGCAATAGACAATTTTTTATATCCGTATCTTACAATTCTGGGATCTTCGCGATCAAACAAACAAGAAATACCCATTGAACTGAAAATTACAAACAACACGGAATAATATTCTAGAGTTTTTTTCCCACAACAACCAATGGGACTTTTACAATATAATATATGTATTAATTATGGTATGTTGAATGAAAATGGGAGACGGGACCGAGATTCGAACTCGGGACCTTGAACTTAGCGCGCTCATGCGCTTTCCAACTGCGCCATCCCATTTGCCTCTCGGGCCCGTCTTCCATTTTCATTCAACTTGCTATACCCAAAGACCTCTGAGGTGGCCTCGTAGAGACTACGCTCCTCATATGAGGCGACTCCCTAAGGAAATACTTTGTTTTGGGTCGTACTTCCTAAGTACTTCCTAAGGGAGTCGCCTCATATGAGGAGCGTAGTCTCTACGAGGCCACCTCAGAGGTCTTTGGGTCTCGCTAGTTGAATGAAAATGGAAGACGAGGCCGGGAGGCGAACGGGATGGCGCAGTTGGAATGCGCATGAGCGCGCTAAGCTCAAGGTCCCGAGTTCGAATCTCGGTCCCGTCTCCCATTTTCTTTCAACATATCATAATTAATCTGTTACCTGGCGGTGAGGTTCACCGCAATATAAGAGATTTCTATATAATATATGCAGCAGCACCCACTGCATATACTTTGTTTTCACTAAGATGCATCCTAATTTCAATATGAGAAAGACCCAGACCGTTTGCAACAAATGCTTCAGTAGTGTTTGTAAAGAACATTCAGAAAATTCAATTGTTGGTAATAATTGCAAGTGATTTTTTTCTGATTTTTGTGAAAATTTATATTACAATAGATTAAATTGATTTATCTAAAATATTTACGGAGCTGTAGAAAATGTTCCGCGTGTTATTTTTGTGATTTGTAAGTAGAGGGCCTCCGAGGCCCCTTAAGTAGTAATATTCACCTCCGGTGCATCAACGGGTTAATTAAAATTTCTCTTTCGGTTACCATTCCAGGTCAGGATACCAAGAGTAGTTGTCGAGTTCAACTGCCCAAATTATGCTGCGCGAAGTACCGCTCAGAACAGTGGACACGGTATGTGGTCATAACTAATCGAATTAAAAATTAAAAAAAAACTATACTAGAAACAATGCCCCGTTACCGATTATTTAATTTTGATTGCAGTAACACAACGGGTTCTTGAAATAGTTTGAAAGTTGATCCTTGCCTCGAACACATTAAACATCCGGCCCTTTTTACATCCTAATCGAAACAAAGATATAAAATATTTTCAAAATCCTTTTTTGGAATCACAAAACGAAGAAGTTATGACATACTTAATTTTTCTGTGGCTGTAATGGTCATGCAAACTCGAGTCTATTTACTTTCTGCGCCGACAACAGATTCATCAATGTTTGCCCGAGGTCACCGGAATTCCATACCGAGGGCAGAGAGAGATTAATATCCCGTTTCATGAGCAAGCTGACTGCATCCTGCTTGGGTATACTGCTACCATCATTTCGTTTGTCATTCATTCAAGTGACAGTAATTTGATGAAAGTGAGTGATTGTAAAATGATTACGGTCAACGCATTACGTGCCGCGGAATGTGAACTAGAATTGTAATGTAGGACTAGCACAGAAATAGTTGAACCTAGGCTCACGGGATTAGTATTTACACCATCGAGGATGTGAATTGCGCCGAAACGTTAGATGTATTAATATAAAATTCCGATTGACAATATCATCTGAAATATTATAATGATGTGATTATTACATATTTGAGGTACAATAGACATTTCATATCAACAGTGAACAATGACGAATAAGTAATTGGTATTTCAAGAGACAGGAAGAGGAGGGTTTCCTAGAAAATGCTCCCAGAAAAAAAAAGTCACACAAGATCGTTGAACACATCCTTTTTTAAGATGACCCTTGAATGTGGAGAGTTTCAACATAGATGGCTCCTGATCATTTTCGCTGGTGGGGTCCGATGTAGATGTAAGGATCGAAATCATAAAAATGGAATTGTGTTGAACTTCCTTCCTAAAACGTGATTAGTCTATGTCGTACTACCAAAGCAAAGTTCAAACGCAATCATGAACGAAATAATTACATAGTAGACACAATTTTAACATGAGTCAAGGATACAAAATCTACCCTTCAGTGACTATGACGTTCATAAGTAAAATAAAAAAGGTGTACTAATACGTTTCGGGAACGGGAATGATTAAAATCTAAAATCAGGCCTTTTGATAAAAAATATTTAAATACTAATAGGAAAAGTAAAATTACATCTCAATTCAGCGATATATTTTGAAGCGCTATATGGCAATTTTACATTTTTTGTTCTTTTAAAGGGGAATTGTACAATAATACTTTAGTACTAGCCAGGGTAAAAATGAAAAGTTACTTAATATTTTGAAACTTTTCCAGTCTGATGAGATCTGATGGATTTCCTGATGCGTTTAGTACATAACAAAGAGCAGGGACAATCAATCACTCGATACAGTATATAACACACATCATTCCAACTCAACATTTATACAATAATTGCCAGCTTACAATGAGAAACACTGTTCGTATAATACTACAAAAAATGAAAACACATAGACATAGAAATGAAAATAAGATTTTCTATAACAAAGATACGAAAATAAGTATTTCTTTATTTAAAAAATAAATTAAACCAATATATGGCAACTAAAAACATGAAAACTGAAGATATCTGAAAACGCTGAAATACAGAAATAAACAAATTAAACGCGACGAATTAAAAAATTTTAAATCACAACACAAACTATCACAAACTATTTAAACACAAACAAATTTTAAATCACAAATTAATATATGTATTATAACTCGCAGCTAACTTTTTGTCTTATCTAGCAACTTTTGCTGAAATTTTTGAATCCGCCTCTGCCTTAGGGCCCTTGATCGGAATTGATGGGATGGTCCCTTGCTTGCTTCCGGAGAGTAAATTAGTTTTTTTTCCCTCCACGTGGTCATACGCAGTTTGTACTGTTTTTGACAATAAATTTATTATTATTATTATTATTATTATCATAGCTTCTTAAAAATAAAAGAAGAAATTGCTTATGTTGATTTTCCCTTTCCCCTGCATTGTTCTTTTATTGGGTATTTCTTTTTTAAAATATTTCGCATTCTCATCACATTCATTTCTAATGTCTTGTGCATTTTTTGAAAAATTCCACTGTTACGAACTAATTTTCTGTGTATTTTCTTATCATCACGAAAACAAAACTTTGAATAAATACCATTGAGAATTACTTCAATAATCAAGGTTTCGGACAGTTTGATTATTTTGATTTCTGCGAAAGCTTTATAACACATGATACTACTTACGCGAGGGGCTTAGGTATGTCCGAAAAATGGTACGCGGACACAATTCAGAGCTGTTGTATAATTGCGACTCGAGTTATCCCGTCTTCCTCTACAACGGAGAATAAAATTCAACAGGCTACCGAAAGACGTACGACAGCTGAAACATGAAAACTGTAAAATATGTTGCAATTGGGCATTGTACAATATTCGAAATCCCACCCGAAAAAACACCTACGACACGATCTGACACTCCGTTGCTACGGCAACGAACATCCGCTTCAATTACACATGTGGTTGTCTGTAGCATCGGCAGACAAAGAAGTCCCGATTCCTGATCAGACACTATCTGCCTCCTGCACAAGCATATTCTCAAGCAGGAAAGAATGTTTAGAAATGCAGCTATCGTTCTGGATTATTCCCAACTTCACAGGACGTGGTTGCGATAAGCGCACTTGCTCGAGACGGATACTACTTCCTTCAGACAGTTCTGAAAATTCTTTAAAGCAGCAAATTTAGTGGTGCTGCTGTCACATAGCAATTCGAGAATCGTAACCGATCTATTTTCTAGGTGTGACAATTAGACGAAGTTATCTCACATAACATCTTGCTGAGTCAGAACAAATACGCATCTAGTTAGAGTTGCTCATTTTGGGAAAAAGATTTCCCTTTAATAAACTCAACGTCAATTGTTTTAAATATTTCAGTTTAAATTACTTCAATCAGGTCAGCAGAACCGTCCACTGTTAATACAGCATACAAAGCGACAATAATGAATAGCAATTGAGTAAGTTCAATTCATTTTTAAAACATAAAGCCTGATCTGACCATGCAGGGTTTCAAATACTTTCTCTAAATGACAACTAAGTTAGAGTTGCAATACTTTCCTGCGAGTTCCTGGCAAGTCTCTCAAAACCAAACAGTTGAAATGCACCAATCGAGTGCAGTGGCGGTTGGTGTTAAGGTTGCACAACCCCAAGAGCGTTTCTTAGTTTTTTAATACCTTTATTCGAAGAGTTTAAAAATTGTACTCGTGTTTTAATTACAATAAAATAAAAGAAATTTATTGCCATATTTACAGAATAGGGTAAGTGCTCGACATCTTCGGCTCAAAATCTTAGCAATTTCCTTTCATTTCTACTAACTTTTGAAATATGATCAAGAAGTTCAGTTTTTTTTTAAGTTCCAGTGATATGACAAATACATGCACTGAAATTGAGCTTATACATTTTTCTTACAAGAATCTTTCAATGATTAAGTCACAGTTTATAATATCCGATAAATTAATAAGAACGTACTGTGCCATTACATTCCGATGGCGAATATGAGAGGCTCGTAGCACCCAAACATTGTCTAAGTGATGATAAATTATTACCACCAAAGTATTTTTTGAATTGAAAAGGTTTCAAATACAACTACGTTCATACAATATATGTCCGTAGGCAGAACTAAAGTTTTATAGTTTACCTTAAAATCACATTTTCCCCCTTATTTATTTCTAAATTATAAGCAATATCGTTTTTGGAACATTATTAATTTGCGTTTAAGATGAAACCACGACACATTTTTTGTTTTCCCAAAAATTATTTTCATCATTACAAAATAACTCACTACATAAGAATACCATTAGTATAAATTGTAATAGTGACAGAATTATTCGATCCTGACATTTTCAGTATCCGGATATGTGTTCTTAAGTATAAGCAGAGCGATGGTCTCTTATCAGGGTTCTCTTTTTCTCTGCTTTCCAGAAAACTGCACAATTACACCTTACTTCCCAGTGATTTTTTGTAAAATCATATCATAGCCCCAGCTGTAAGAACACAGTGCTCCTACGTGATCTCATCTTGAACATAACGGCATTGGTAGTTGAAATATCACGTCAAACCTAAAACTATACATCCGATGCATTTTTAATTTTTTGATATTTCAATATTAGTTTTCAATTATTTTAAACCATAAACCCATGCTTGCTTCCGGAGAATAAATTAGTTTATTGTCCTCTGCGTGATCATACGCAGTTTGTACGGTTTTTTGACAATAAATTTATTATTATTATTATTATTATTATCATCATCATCATTTCTACCCCCGCTCAAGGGGTGCTAGTGGTGTGTTTGTTTCATAAGGGCTAAGTTCAGACTTACACGACATCGGGATTTCACTATCACCTCAGCGACGCCGAAAATTATGTCATGTTTGATATTTCTTTCATGGCATCCCCTTCCCTAGGGGAGTGCTAGAGTTTACACATGTTGATTGTGAACTTTGACGTCTTCGAGAATGTCACTACTGATTTCAGCGGCCCCGAAAAACACCAACTCAACACTTATATCGGTGACATTCGATTAGTGTTACATTTCATTCCTTCTCACCCCCACCACAAAGGGTGTTTATTCCTTATAGGGGGTGATCGTGAACTTTTCTGGCAATGAATGTGTCACTTCACTTCAGCGGTCCCATAACATGATTCATTCAACACCAATATCGGTCGCTTTTTATTATGTTTACCTGTTATTCGTTCCATTGTGAACATACGGATTGTGAACACCGGGGACTCTCTTGTCCATCTCAACGGCACAGAAGAGTATGGTATCAATACTAATATCGGATTTTTCCATTATTTTTACATGTCATTCCCTTCTTACCCCTTACCTAGGGGTGCAAAGGATATCTTATCTTGTTCTTGTTGTTATATAGTCAGTCATCTGTGTATCAAGTTTGGTTGAAATTGCTTCAGGCACTAAAAAGTTATGGAGGGATATATACATAAAATATTCCAACCCCCATTTCATCCCGTAATGGGTGGATTTTCGTAAAATTCTTTCTTAGCAGATGTCTACGCCCTAAAAGGAACCTATCTGTCAAATTTGAAGTTTGTAGGTTTTGTAGCTTCTGACATTTCGTGATTAGTTAGTCAGTGGTATCATATAACTCTTTTTTATATAAAGATTACTAAATTCATCAGATACGAACATATCCATTTTTAAATTTAACTTGAACAGGACCACGATGTTCGAAAACAGTATGAATATGTCTTATTCCATTAAAATGACTTACTTGGTTTCACATGAAACGATGAACAAGGCAAAAGATCGAAATTATTATTATGTAACACAGAATAGCAGTTACGTACGCTACGATAATATTTTTCGGAAATACCGATGTTCATGTATTTTATCCCGCGAGACTTCAAACAATAACGAGTTGGGTAAAAGTAGATTTCAGTGTAAGAGCGATCGATAGGGAACAGTAGACGTATTGTGTTGGCCCCGCAGCTTCAACTGTTTTACATACAGATGAACGAAGTCTCTCCGAGTCGGAGTTTGCCTCTTCTCGCCGAGCGACGTTTTCCCAGTCGCCCGCCGTCGCTCTCTTTTTCCTCGTCCCTTTCGCATTTAACCATTCGTAGCCCTTACACCCAGCGCACAAAGGGGAAATGGGACGCTGAGTATCTGAGCAAACACAAGTTGCACTCAAACCCCACGTCCCTAGATAAAATATCACAAGTTTTTCATTTTAGCATTATCGAGTATACTCTGCAATGTTCTGCGTACGCCACAGGGGCAATACTGACCGAATGGAAGTAAATATAATTCATATCAAAAAATGGCTGCTCTGCTCCATCAGAATCTTGATATAGGAGTACTTACAAACGAAATGTTTCGGTTCAATTTCATCGTTTTACGACACTGTCTATTCAACCATTCATCATTCGAAGCAAAACAAAAAATTCCGCTAATTTGAGTTCGTTTCTTAATTAAAATTTTTCAGGCATGAAACTAAGCTTGAAATTCTTACACAGATTAAAAAAGCTACGAATCGCAATTTTTTTACAATTCTTGAATGTATTTTTTCTTGTACCAATCATAATATATAATTTCCTTACAGTCAACAAATCCTTTCATTAATTTTAATGGTGAATCAAACTAGCTTTATTAACCAAGATTGATAATATTCACAAGTAAGCTGGATGAACTGATATTTGCAAGGAAAACCATTAACTGACAAGAAATGGAATATGCTTTTCAACAAATATCTCTACTTTATGAAATAATAATGGGCTCTAATGACCTTGTTGTTGACGAGCCCTAAAGCCCCACACAAAAAAATGAAATAAAAAAAATCAAGAGAAAACATTACTTGACGCCTATCAGTTGAAGAGTAAAAATTAGAAATTACAACTTATAATTAAAACTTAGAATTGTGTATATTCTTATCACAGCTAACTTATAAATATATTTGGTAAACAACATGGGCTTCGAGTCAAAATTATGTAAAATATTATGGAGTGGTCTTCATTTAGATGTACTTGTTTCAGTACATTATGATGTAGCCCAAAATTCTAAACTGCAATACTAAAGTACAAGTGTACATGAGTAATATCGTGCTAATTGTTTGACGCCATAGCGTTCTTTTTTTGTATATCAGTAAATGACTGTCTCCGAGTGAATATTACGTATGAATTATTGGGTGTGATCGTTTCTTTGAGGTTTTTTATAGTGCCTTTTAACCTAGCCAAAAATTTTAAACTGCAAGACTGAAGTGCAATGGTATAAGAATATTATCATGTTAAATGCTGGACATAATAGCGTTTTCAATTTTTATGTAAATTGAATATTCTACCAGTCCATGTTAATTATAATTTATTTATGGTTACGTTTTTCGGTCTGGTTCGTCTTAAGTGTTGTATGATCTAGTAAAAAATTTAAACTGTGGCAAAGTATTAGTTAATACAAACGAAATGTCATATTAAAAGTTTGAAAGCGTTTCGTTTTTAGTTTAAGAGTAAATGACGTGTGTTTCGAATTTCATATTTAGTGTAGTTTACATGTATTTGCCTTGTCTTTGAAGTACTCGTTTCAGGGTTTGACATTTGCGCAATAAAATTAAAAATGTGGTGCGAAATTAGAACAATGCATGCTTTATACTGCAGAGAATATTTGACTGCGTACCTCATTTACTTTAGGAGTAAATTAGTTTTTTAAGTGTGTAGTATGGATTTCAATATATAAGTGTGTTGCTTCAATACATAAGTGCAAATTCTTCAACTTCACAGCAAATCATAAGCATGGAAAACCAGTTTCAACATTCGCAGCATTCCAGTGAAGCTAGTCAATAAGGGCAACATTCACCGACGTCCCCAGCCGGCCATAGTTCGGGATAAAACCTTCATTCATTTCACTATTTACGATCACTGTACACTATGGTTGAAGTTAGTGCCAATCAAGAAAGTGCATCATTAGTTACACAATCACTACCCAAAAACGTAAGTAACAAATATAAACTTCTGTTATTACCAGGTGTTGCGGTGAGTCAACAAGATAAAAGATTTAATAGATCGCACTAAGGAGAAAATATAATGTAGTGTCCCCTCTAGCAAGAGATTTGTTGATTTAGCAGTAGAACATGAATTAATTGACACGACCCAATGAAATTTCAATTAAAATTCCTTCCATTATTATTTTAAAAACTGAAAATGAAACAAAAACACTATACTATACTTCTTTAGCAGAAGTCACACAAAAGTGACAGGAAATAATGAATTTTAATAAAAACAAATAACAATAGTATTAAAATTCAACTTAATAATATAGAGGACTTTAGAAAGTACAGAAAATTTTGTGAAAAAGAAAACATTGAATTTCGTTTCTTCAAAGATCCCTCTAAAGAATTGTTTGAAATAGTCGTAAAAGATGCACGTCTCTGTCAACGGACGAAATTAAAACCTTTTTAGAATTAGATAATTTTCCAGTTATAAAAGGTATAAGGTTATTTAACACGAAAAGACGGCCAATCCCAATAGTAGTACATCTTCAAGATAATGCAAAAGGAAGGTCAATTCTCAAATTGTCTAAACAACACCATTGCAATCATAAGAGTGCAAACAAGAAATGAACCAAATGTACCAATTCAATGTAAAAATTGTCAACGGTTCGGACATTCCCAAACAAATTGCTTTAATCGGCCCAGATGTGTTAATTGTTTAAATGAACATCATTATTCCAATTGCTGTTCGCAAAAAACTGGTGCAAAACCAAAACGCATAAAGTGTAGAAAACACACAGCTAATTATAGAGGATGTAAAACATAAAGAATAATTAGCTAAAAACAAAATGCACTATAAACACTCAGATACGATAACAACATAGCGTCAAGTCCAAGATATGTTAATAATAATAAAAATGTTATCCCCAATAGAACTCTCCAGATCAATTTCCACCTTTATCAAGCAGACAATCAGCGTGGGTACAACCAAAACTAGTTACACCTTCATCAAACAAGTTACTCTGCGAGTAACCCAGATTTATTCAGTTTAATATCAACCATAACATCTCAAGTAATTACAAATGTAATGGACTTATTAATCCCTCAAATAACAAAAATCATACTGTCAGCACTGATTCAATACAGCCTCAACAACATTTTACTTCTAAATTGGAATGCTAATGGTATATAGAAATCTCTTAGATTGCGGTGAACCTCACCGCCAGGTAACAGATTAATCATGTTACGTCGAATGAAAATGGTAGACGGGACCGGGATTCGAACCCGGGACCTTGAGCTCTACGCGCTCATGCGCTTACCGACTGCGCCATCCCGTTCGCTTCTCGGGTCCGTCTATCATTCTCATTCAACTTGTGAAACCCAAAGACCTCTGAGGTGGTCTCGTAGAGACTAGATTCCTCATCTGAGGCGACTCCCATAGGAAGTACTTTATAGGAAGTACTTTATACCCATAGGAAAATGCTACCCAAGGAAAATGCTTGATGACAGATTTCCAGTAAATCATGGAAATAATGTTTTACGTCTTGAAATTGGTCAATAATTGCATGCAGACACTGCAGGGGACGTCACTTTGTCACTTTGTCACTTTTTTATATTGAATTATTCATGGTTTAAAATAAATAAATAAATAAATAAAATAAAAACTGCTGGGGACGGAGCGGAATAGAGGAAGGACTGTAATGAGCGTCACAAGGACGGGAACCGAGAGGACGCCTGGCGACCCACACAGCGCCGCCGCGCCAGTTAAGTGTTTTTCTGCATCAGACAGTTCACTCAGAGGGAAAACGGTGCGAGGTGGAGCTTCATTTAAACTTTGAGAGGCCGCCGCAAATACGCTGCGTAAAGTCCTCCAAAGTGCTCATGTATCCTTCTGGGAAGCTAGACGAGGAGAAAACCCTGTCGCCAGTGCCCGAGTAATTATTGCATACAACACATCAAATCCACGTACGTTCATTGCGAATTTCTACCGGCACACCGAGAATTGCTGGAAACGTCTCTATCACGAACGAAAATTGGTGTCAGCCACTCCCATTTCTCACGTACGTAAGACGATTCGAGTGTTTATTCGGAGACATCTGAACTACCACATACAAACAAAAGGCAAAACTCAAGGTTTGCCGCAACAATTCAATTAATTACGCAGCTCGAAGCACTGTGTTTTCATTTTTGTTAGGAATAATTTTTTCGTGATTTCATTTAATCGAACGACGCAAATACAAAAATGAAATTAACTCAAGAATAATAATTTCTTCTAACTTCAAAACTTATTAGACCTCTATACCACAATACTGACTTACCCGAGAATGATTGTATAATAGATATCAATAGGATATCAGAAGGAAATTATTCAGCCTCGGGCTTCGAGAGACTAAGTTGAAACTCGCTGGAAATTATGAGTGGTCTTGAAATAAAATGGCAGTGGAAAGGATAGTAAAGATAGACCAGAGCATGCAGAACTACCAAGTGTGTCTCACAAATAGAATATATAGATAAAATAGTGTGAAGAATACTAGCAGAATCTGGTAAACTAGATGGTAATTGGGAGCTGTGGTAAGAATGTCAAATCTTATTTCTTCGGAGAGAAGAAACATGAAAATAATCCGTCATATATACTAGCACCGGAATGCTTGGAAAAACAGAAGAAGAATATAATTGGAATTTTGCATCAGAAATTGATACCCAACAGATATTTTCTGTATGGAATCAAAGTCTGGTACTTCTTGGTACGGTAAAGTTCGAGCATGCCAAAACTGACAGTTGCAAAACAGTGATACATGCATAAATTTAAAAAATCTACCGTGAGAGATTCTAGTCAGAGATACATTTCTGTTTAGTTCCCATCATGCGACAAAGAAACAAGAGTAGTACAACACATTAGTTAGAAAGGAGGTTCAAGGTTATGGACGTTGAAAGAGGAAAAGTCCACACAAAAATACCAGTAACTAATAAGGAGAACCTGCCGACAGTTGCGGAGAGATTGGAGGAAAAATGAATGGACGGATTCCGAGAGATCATTAGCAGAGGCAATGCTTCTGTTTATGGGTCATTTTCAAATTGAACGGTACTTTCATTGCCCACCTAAACGCGTTAAAGGTAAAACCCCCTACGCTTGAAGACAATTTTTATAAGAATAATAATGTTTGTCAAAGGAGGGTTACAAACTGCGTACGACCACGTGGGGGACAACGAACTAATTGACACTCCGGAAGTAAGCAAGTAAGCAATCACTATTTGAAAAGACTCAGTCACCATTTGTCACTCAAATTGTCATGTACTTTCTTTGAAAAAATAGTAAAGACCTATTTCCTTTCCTCGCCACCTGATACCAACAACAAACTTACAAGTTCCAAGAGTTGGATAAATGTGGCTAGTTCCCCTCTTCAGAGTTTCACTCGCATTTGGGAGAAATAATTTGTGTGGCATTGACAAAGTATGGTTTGTTGAAGAATACAATATAATTCAGAGTATTATAATAATTTCAGATGAATACTTTTATTGCTTGTCTCCTTGTCGACACCTGTAAAATGAGGTAATTTAATCAACAATAAAATTACCTTGTAGTACGTTCTAACGCATCTTTAACACTTGTCCGCACCGATGGCGTAGTATCTTTGGTCTGAGACCGAGACAGGATGACTCCTCGCTGACTTTAGCGAACAGATTTGTCGAGGAAACAAACAGTAAAATTTATATTAATTAACTTAATATTGATTCTGAGAAATTATCTAAGTTTTAATACAGTTTTTAAGCAGTTTCTGCGATCACAGTACCAATCATGTTAGATTCATATAATGCTTCATTTTATCAATATAATGTAACAGTACAATTAAACTCTGCTACCCAGTGGCGAAGGGTTCTGATAACCGGGGCAATTACCAAATTTGCCACTCCTTTGCAATTGAAAAACAATATCATTATTTTATGCTTGCTTGCTTCCGGAGAGTAAATTAGTTTATTGTCCTCCACGTGGTCATACGCAGTTTGTACTGTTTTTTGACAATAAATTTATTATTATTATTAATTTATTATTATGAACATTTGTTGTTAATTGAAAATTATAAAATAATATTATTCAAACTACATAAAGTTACCATTTAAAAAATATTATATTCGCCGAAGAAAATCGTGTTTTTCATCAACTTTCAAAAATTAAAAACAATCATTTCAGCATAAACTTTTTGAAGGAAAATGTGCAAAATCATGCGCAGTATTAAATATACGAATGCAATTATTACAATAAAAATCGACTGTAAAGAAAATGAGTTCGGAGCTTTAAGATTCCGTGAATAAGTTCCTTCCTTTTTCTAATCCGGGTTAAGCGAGAAAATGTTTAAAAAAATGTGAACATGATTCGAAGAATTAACACAAAACCGACCAGGGAACCATGTGACTACAGACGGGTTCGCTACAACACTTGAAGCGTGACGACGTCATGCTAAGCGATATGAAAATGACATTTGTATCCACTTGTTTGCCAAAATGAAAACAAAATAACATCGAATGCATCGAAAACGTATGATACATGAAGGAAATAATATTTGTTTAGGATTCCAAAAATTTCTTTTGTGAGCAGTAGTTTTTATCTTCATGATGTGCGGTTACATTGTGTGTCTCACCTCCACAAAAATTCCTTTACCCCTTAAAGGAAGAATATTTTTGTTTTCTACGTGTGTTGTACTTATTCTAAATTAATTTAGTTTCCAATTATAAAAATAAATGTTTCCAATGGAACATTTTAAATATATATTTCAAATAATGCACTTAGATATTTATTCAAGGTGTATAACTTGTATTTTGGTACAAAGCATGTATTTTTTATTTCTGACTCGTTATGCTGTGTTTCTGACAGTAAATTGAATGATCTCTCACCATCAGAAGAAAGTGTCCCCGAGTGTTACATTTTCCAAAAGGAATATCAAGGGAGTTGTGTTTAAAAGTATTTACAAGAAGTAACTGACAACCTAAAGCTAGATATGTTGTGTGTAAGAAACATTTCAAAAAGGAATATATTATCAAAAGACATTGAAATTATTAAGCAACATGGAACTAATTTGGAAATGCCAAGGAAACGATAAGAACTTCATCCAGATGCAGTGTTATCTTTCTAATTCGATGGCAAACAGTTTCAGAAAAAAATCCTGGTGAACGTGAAAAGAAAAATCAATATTTTTAAACAATTCTGATAATGTGAAACCATTTTAAAACTTTGTTTTCATTTGGCGAAACACAAGCAAAAGCAAACTGGTGTCTCTTTAAAGGAAATACTTACCTTTCATTTTATAAATTGAGATCGCATTTACAGCCTTTAAATATAGTTCATAGTTTCACATTCAATAAAGATTTTGTTGTTTCTGTTTTGAATGCAATTTATTGAGATTATTGTAAGTTAATTTTCCACTAGTTTTGTAAACGTACCTCCTTTAATGGTAAAAAACCTCCCAATAAGGGAAGGTCTTGATAAAATATGGAAGCTTCCTCAGGCCACATTTCAAAATGCTACATTTGAAAACATAGAAGTTATGGAGCGATGAATTTACAGCGCCGCAAAATTTGACGTGCAATGTAAGGTTTAAATCGCGAAATGGCCAAAAATATTCATGTGTACTATATTCCCCAATTCTCGAGAAATAGGGAAAAAAATAATATTTTCCACGTAGTCTCTACTGAAGAATATCGCCGTAAAGATAGGGAAATTGAAATGAGAATAGACAAGCGCTTGACGGAGTATATGTGAGAATTACGTAGGCATTTCAAATGTGATTTTACCTTCCTTTCTGCTTCGCTTGTCAATCAGTTATTTTGAATTTTACCCCGAAAAAGTTTTATGCTGTTTTGAATGTTGCAGGAGTAACATACGAAACACCTCAATACATTTCTCCATTTGAAAAAAATGCGACATAAAAGTTTACTTCCATGGTTTTGAATAAGTCATTAATCACAATTAAGTCAGCATTCATAATCTGAATGGTTGTTTACACCTTATGATTTTTGCTATCACCAGGGATGAATAATTCTGAAATAATTGAATTCCACGTAATATTTATTGTGAACGTTTTATGGTACACAAAGTTTCAATCTTATTCGGGGTCTTCGTCAGATGTTCACTGATATTGTGTGGAGTCCAGTGAAGGTCGTATAATGTATTAGTATAAGATATTTAAGAAATGGGCGTAAATAGTATAATACTCAAACAAGGTTTCAGTTTAAACATTTTTATGTAAATACCTCATAAAAATGGGCTCCTCACCAATAAAATCAGCAGTTTTTGAAGAATAAAAGATGAAATCACACTCCCCATGAGGAACATACCCAACAATTTGGCTCTATTATCTAGCAAAAAAAATCATAATTTTACTACTAATATTCATATAATAAACGAATTGGCTGCGAAAGCGTGCTTCAGCTGCCTCCAAGCTTCCAGACAGACTCTATTGCAGTGCTTCAATCTATGGCCACCAGACTGGGTCACTGCATTTGAATTCCCAATAAAATATCTCCATCGGGTTTTGAAAAGTGTAGGAAGAAAAAACATCACAGGGTTTGAAAAGGTTTTACAAAGTTAATTCGGGTGTTTCAAAACCACTTAGTAGTTTTTAAATAAGCCAACATACAAAAAGCGTACTCTTACGTCTAAAATTTGCGCAAGTTTTCTCAGAAATTTTAATTTTTTATTCTGTTCACAAAATTAGTAGTCTAATGGAAAACTTAAATACATTTTAAGTGCATTTTTAACCATTTTGTTTTAAGTATTCTCTATCATCATAACTTAGTTTGAAAAATGTAATTTGAAATGAATAGCAAAACTATAATGCTATACAGCTCAATGCACACACACAAATAATTGGTCAAACCGCGTGACACAGAGATATGTGTAATGTTTAAGTAACAATTTTAATGTCCCTAAAACTATTTCTCTTAAAAACGTCGCTAACCAAATTTTTACAAGATTCGGCGAATTTTAAAAAAGAAATTTAAAAGTCCAATGCTGATACAAAAAGAGGATTTAGAAACTTTCTACAAAAATACGAGTGTATCGCACATTAGTGACACTTTTCATATGTAATTGAACACTTGTTAACGCTGAGCGGATGAGCTGAAAATAAATTCATATTGTGATTCCTCCAATGACCAAAGCAATATAATTCCGCAATTGCATTAAGGAACGATAATCATTTATTTATAAATGATGGTTAAAAGGAACGATGGTATCATTTATAAATGTTCACAGATTATCTCAAATGTATTACAGTAATTTTGTCAACGGTGTAAAATAAATGAACCGTAATTGTAACGATAGTAATATCAATAACAATAACGAGCGAAAATCCAAAATCAGAATAGCACTAAAACTTAAACATGATAAAGAACCTTACTCCATGATACCATAAAAAATAAAACGTTTAATATACTTTAACAGAGCACTGAAAGTTACAGGTTCCGCAATTAACTTCAGATAAGGTAATTTATTTTCCTTGAAAGATAAGTAACATTTGTATAATGACAGAAATTATCCAAGAAAACCTCGTCAGATTATCGCATGTATATATTACGCTACTCACCTTCGAAGAACCTTTATTTCATTTTCTAAGGAGTCTTCTTTTCCTTTAAGCGCCTTCTTATCGATGATTTTTACTGCGAACATTTGTCCCGGTTTTTCCTTGCTTTCTGCGAGTCGTACTTCGGAGAAGGCACCTCTGTTGGAATCAAAAAAGAAGTTCACTTCAGTTATTTTAAAGGTTTTGTTACGTAGGATAATTAACATCATTACAATAAGGGTGATTTCGCATAGATGATAGGTATTATGTCCCTCCAAAATTACCCTCTTAAGTGAGAATAGACAAATAAAGTTCAGATAAGATTATATTTCGTTTCTATTAATCATTTGCTTAGCCTACGCGGGTAAGATATTTTTTTGGCACCCTCACATCCCTGTTGTGGAAACACAAATTTGAAAATAATTAAACACTTCACAATAGTTCTCGCAACACAACTTTAACGTGAATTTACGTATAAATTACAAGGGACAAGTGTTTCGAATTTCAGTCAATTTACTTGATCTTAGCGCCCTTCTATTGATCTCACTTTAACTTCTTCAATTCAGGGTTTCTCAACTACAATGGAGTTGTGTTTATTTAATATTGACTTTCTCTATATTTCCCGAAATCTAGATTTTACTTGAGAGAAACAACTTCTTGTGTTCTACTGAACTGGATATAAACATATTATAACAGCCCTGGCACAAAATGTAAATGAACAAGAGCATATATTACGTGATGGTGAGGTGTAAATAGAGTTTTCAAAAATCATCAAAGAAGTCATAGTGACTCTATCGAGGGTTCGATAAAACCATTTAGACTTCTTAAATTATTTTAACAAGCGATTGTTCATCCCTCTTGAGATTGCAATGACCGCTAAGTTGAATCAAATCCCCAAGCCGATATAAAATGTGATAAAGTTTAAAGGCAATTTCTGTGAGTTAACATTATTTGATGTTTGTGGAATGTCATTATAGTATATTTTCGCTATGAAATGACTATGTCACCCTTTTATCGCCAGATAGTAACGGCAAGAAAAAAATACCCAAATCCCTCGAACTGCAGATGGTAATGCAGTGTCGTTCTCAAGTGGTGTACCGCAACACACTTATGTCAGGCTGCACCGAGGGGTGTACCACAAAAGTTCATCATAAATTTTATAAAAAAATTGGTTATGACACATTTGTTGCTAACAACACATTTTTATCAGAGAGACTATACATTGCTCATTCTTAGACTGAGCAATGTATAAGTCTATGAACTGGGGGAAATATTCCCATTTCCGTATACTATACAGAAAATATACTTTATCATGTATAAAAATTATTCAAGACCCAATTGTTGTCTCATGGCTAGGGAGCTCGCTCTCCGTGATGTAACCGCGCAGGGGGCAAAAATAATTGTAGTTTTTCACTTCAAAACCTCTGTAGCGCTCGTTATCTTGGATATGAGCCGGTCAAATCCTTTTAAAAAATCCTTAAAAAAAGGTTCCATCAAGATAAATTGATCGGAGAGCACTGATATTTGCAACTAGGTCAATAATAACAATAAATTATAAATATTTGACACCAGAAGGAGAAATATTAGGTGTGCTACAATTATACACATAACATAATCCAGTACGACGTTGGGCCATAATTTATACGAACGTATTTCCCGCACCATTTACGAAAGCTACGCATATTTCACAAATGACTGAAAACCAAGGTACGGAAGACAAAATTAAGTCTTTCCAGACCATTGGATAACTGAAGTAGTAATTTGTGGTACCATGAATCAGGAGAATACTATGAAATGTTACCAAGGAGACAAGACTGTCTCCTTGGTAATATTTCATAGTATTCATAGACAGGGATGACAAGCCTTAACACATGTTGTAGAATCTGGTCGCTCAAAAATCAACAAACAAATATACGTCGCTGAATGAGGATGCTAGAATGGTATACAGATGTGACTCTTGTGATGTGGTGTGGTATACACACTAGACAAAAGTACTTACTAATACCGCACGGGTTAACACAAGCTTACATCCCGGACAGAACAGCTCAGTGGCGTAACTATCACCCAGTATACCCGGATTTTACCCGGGGCCCCCAGTCGTATGTGACCCCTACCTCTGGAAGTAATAGGAGGCCTTCTTCATGATTTTTAAGTTTGCGAAGAAAAAATATTTATTCAAATAAATTTTGATTTGATTATAATTTTGATTATTAAAAAACATTATTCTACATAATCTAGTCATAATTAATCAACTAACTTTTTTCATCAGCTCAACTTTTACTAATTGATCATTTTACGCTATCGGCCAGTTTTCCGGATGTGTGTATAGTTTTCATGCTATTTTAAATATGCTATTTACAGTTGGGACAGCAGAACGGTCATTTTCGAAACTAAAACTCGGTTAATGGAATTTCTCGAATGGAGACAAGACAGATTAAGTGGTTTAAGTGTTTAATCCATCGAAAATGAGGTTACAAACTATTTAAAAAGCAGATCAGTTAGTTAAAAGGAAAGAACGTCGTATTTTTTACATAAAAAATTCATAAAATATATTTCTAAATTTATATTAAGACACTGACACTACGGCTACTATGGGACCTCGAGCTACATTTTCCCCTGGGGCCCGGACGGGTAGTTACGCCACTGGAACCGCCATTGCAATTGTACGGACAGCTGATATGCACAACGAATATACGAATTACGAAGTTCCAAATACAGAGAGATATAGAGAATACAATGTAGAATGTTGACTGTCGATATTCGCTCTTTGTGAACTCCAGTATCGGAAAATATCGATCATCAAATACTTCTTAAATCAAATACTTCTTAAGGGAGTCGCCTCATATGAGGATTCTAATCTCTATGAGATCACCTCAGAGGTCTGTGGATCTTGCAAGTTGAATGTCAATGGTAGACTAGGTCCTGAGGTGAACAGGGTGGCGCAGTTGGTAAGCGCATCAGCGCGTTAAGCTGAAAGTCCTGATTTCGGATGTCGGTCCCGTCTCCCATTTTCATTCAACATAACATATTGAAATACTTTATAATCGGCGAGTTTATTTATAAATCTGAGTGGTATGAAAAATTGTACAGTGAACCAAGAAAAGCACTAGCTGTCACACACGACACTTCCTTGTTGAATTTGTTCCCGTGAGAAATCTTGTAGTTAGAGGGGTAGTTCTTATTCCAAACTAAGGAATATGACCGTAGAGGTTTCTTATCGCTCCGTTCAATAGTTCATGTAGTAAACTTCGGCGATCAATTTTTTCTAAATGTCCCCGGGTAAAGTTGTGCCATACTGCAAGACCATCTGTATATACAAAGGAAGCCATAACATGGAGAATTATTATACTGAATGTATGCTTCTAAGCAAATAACCACCCGCAAGGAAAATAAACTGAGAATCTCACATATCTCAACCGTAAAATACTGACAAGGAAAGCATTGAAATATTTTATGAATTCTGTGTGATGTTAAGAAGTCTTCATTATTCAGTATTCTGCACTGTAAGAATTGATCCTCTTAATTTGTGGCGTAAGTAATCTTTTGGTTCTATAAGGTAATCTGTATTTATGTTTTTGGTACGGTTGATTTTCAATAAACGAAATCCCATAACAGTAAATTTTCTTTCATAAAATACCGTAGGCGATGTTGCAATGGGGAATGAAATTCCCAAATATTTTAGAAAAAGAACTGAAAAAGAAACTAATAACCAAAGTTGTATCTCTGTTATCTTGTACACCAAATAATTTCCCTTCCTTAATAACTTTCTTTTCACAAAACGGGGTGCCTAAAATGTCTGTCTTTCCGTCCCAATGTAGACCTCAAAAGTATAACAGCAAAAGTATAACCTGAAACAAAAATACCATAAACGAAGTTTTAGCACAAATGATAAAAAAAAGAATTCGTAGAACGGGGATGGAAGTTTACGGATATTTAGTGAAATAATTTTCTTGTGAATATAATTATCAAAGTTATGAGAAACTACAATATTGTAACTATTAGTCACGACATGTTAAAAGAGTGCAAGGGGCAAAGTTAAAATTTTGAAAAATTATATATTTGGTGTTTTATGGCACTCGTTTCCAGAAAACACTCAGGAGTAAACAGTTTTCTAACTTATAATTTCTGGAAACCCTTTTCGACACAGTCACAGATTGCTTAAATCGAAAGGAAAATACCCCAGCGCTGCACATTGGGAGAACAACAGTAAAAGATTGACATCGTATGAAAATCTCAAGTAATTTGTTTGAAACTATGCTTCTATTAGTTTACCAGATCGCTGAAAAGGAATGTGCTATAAAAATTAATTTGTGAAAATTGATCCGCTTTACACGATGATGTTTTCTCAACATTTTCAGAGTCGCTTAAAACGAGCCCCCGGTCGGTGTATTTATGAGAAAAGCAGACAATTTATGCCAAGACACGGAAATAATTTGACGGACTTGCGATAGAGATTCCTCGCTCTTCTATTATTTAATTAACATATTTTTAATTCGGCATACGTATATTAAGTACATATCAATAAACAGTAACCAACAGAGACTTCAGGTTCCCTTCACACTAAAGGAATCAGAGTCAGTCAGCATCAATGTGAATCAAGGTGAATCTGATTCGCGATCTCCATTCCTTCACACTAGCTAAGTCAAATCAAGTCAACCCGAATCAAATCCTCTCTGTCGTTGCCTTTCTTGCCTCAGTTGCATTTGACCTTCCATCACGGATGCAGATATTATTAACAATTGTGTTTCAAAGACAGCAACGGCGTGGTGAGAAATGTAGGTCTTGGATTAAGTGATTTAATCGAAAACTGACATTTTCATATTTTTCTACATCTACCTCCAGACCTCCGGAACAACGAGAAGAATTCAGCTTTTCTTCGAATGAGTTATTAACTGTTTGTAAAGCTGCAGAATTTGATGGGACCTGAAATCTCGAAACAGGATACGAATTACAGAAAATCTATCACAGGAGAAGAAAGACAATTTGGCTGAGGTAAAGTAATAAAATAAATTATTCAATGATTTAATTTTTAAATTAACTGAATCAATAGTAAATGCCATAAAAATACGTTGAAACATTATTACTACTACAATAATGCAGTGTGTCCAACTTCAATCGACTTGCTGGTCAAATGCAATACGCTTTACAATTATGACAAGCAGTGAACTTTCTCTCTTAAGCATGTATTCTTTCCCGGAAACTCGACGGAAAAAATGCATAAGGAAAAATTGCAAACGTTCCACGTTCGTTTTGAAGCACCGAGTAAAAATAAATATTTGATGTTAACAAACTCAGAAGAACTACACGGATAAAACGGAATGTTGAAATTTAATAACGCATTCATATAAATCCATCAATAAACAAGGTGAACATTTGTTCCTGAATCTCATACGCTAGCCGCTATAACAAACAAATGAAATTATAAAAATAAATTTCTATAAAACTCAACGTTTCATTTTTTGTAGATAACTTGTTTTATTATAAACATCTTTGGCGGGGACAAACTGCATCTCGGCAGGCAAAAATACTAAAGTTTTGGCCATCCTGCTGTGGTCTTCAAGGCAATATCAGTCGTACAGCCTAAGTCGTTGTCGCACTCTGTGAGGTAGAACTGGCAAATCACTACATAGACCAGGTCACTCTAGACGGACCAGGTCACTCTCTAGATAGACCGGGTCACTCTCTAGATAGACCGGGTCACTCTCTAGATAGACCGGGTCACTCTCTAGATAGACCGGGTCACTCTCTACATAGACCGAGTCACTCTCTAGATAGACCGGGTCACTCTCTACATAGACCGAGTCACTCTCTACATAGACCGAGTCACTCTCTACATAGACCGGGTCACTCTCTAGACGGACCGGGTCACTCTCTAGACGGACCGGGTCACTCTCTAGACGGACCAGGTCACTCTCTAGACGGACCAGGTCACTCTCTAGACGGACCAGGTCACTCTCTAGACGGACCAGGTCACTCTCTAGACTGACCAGGTCACTCTCTAGACTGACCAGGTCACTCTCTAGACGGACCAGGTCACTCTCTAGACGGACCAGGTCACTCTCTAGACGGACCAGGTCACTCTCTAGACGGACCAGGTCACTCTCTAGAC